>SNQJ01S0057465.1:8651-23312 GCA_010110895.2 Picea sitchensis
AGAAGGATAATAAATTATCACCAAAGTACTATGGCCCTTATAAGGTGTTGCAAAATATTGGTACTATGGCATACAAATTGGATTTTCCTGCATCTTCACGAGTACACCCAGTTTTCCATGTTTCATGCTTAAAGAAGGTTATATGCAATAAGATCCCAGTTCAAGCTATATTTCCAGAACTTGACGAGGAAGGAAAAATCATATTGGAGCCTGAATCCATCACTGACACAAGAATTCGCCAACTGACGAATAGATCCATTTTAGAGTATCTCATTAAATGGAGGAAACTACTGGCTGAAGATTCCACTTAGGAAGATGAGTCTTTTATACAGAAGAATCCAGATTTACTCAAGCGTTGCAGACAACACTTGTCTCAAGGGGAGGGGCATGTTAAGCCCTAATATTGGCTCATTACCCCTTAATTGGGGCATATTAGATTAGTAATTTTATTTTATTTATGTCGGCTTTAGGCCATTAGTTGTAATTATACCTCCTAGTCTCCTATATATACCAAGGAGACATTTTCATTTTGATTCATCTTGTACTTGAATATTTAAGTCGGGTAAAAGGAGGTTGCCCCCTCGAAGAGGCTTATTATCTGAAATTCTCTCTTTTTCAAGGCGTTGAGTACTTTTTCTGAGGATTTTCTATGCTATATTGATATTTGGTTCTTACCAAAATCATTAAATACATGGATAAAGATGTTTCTATGTGAAAAACACGTGATGATTATGAATTCCAACAGATAAATGGGCTTCGTGAACATAGGGGGAGCTGAAGGATGATAGGGGAATCGTCTGAGAGAACGAAGAAATGAACAAGGAAAAAAGGGATTGAGGATGCAAGAAGGAAGCATACCAGAAGAAGAGTATGATTTTGGAGAGTTGCGCAGAGGAAGAAGGTACAAGAGGAAAAATATTGGGGTTGGAAAAGAAGTGCAGCACAGTGAGCCGAAATAAAGTGAACCTTATGTGCAAGTTTGAATCATGGAGATACCATATGTAGGAGAAAAAGAAGAAGGGTCTCATTCCAGTCCATTAATAAAGGAGATAGTAAGTCCTACTAAGATAGGATCTTGTGTTGAATCCACAATCCCATGTGTGTCACCACAATCAGATATAACAATTGAAGACTTGTCAAAAGCTATCATAGTCAGTCAAGGAGTACATAATAGTAGTATTCAGAATAGTGGGAGTAGTGCGCAGAGTCAAAGTTTGAATCCGAGTCCACTAGTGTTACCAAGAGGAGGGACTACACAACCCAACATGAAAAGAGTAGATAATACTCTTAGACTTTTTGAATTCAAGGGAGTGGGGTCAGAGGATCTGGACCAACATTTGTTTGTGTGCGAAACAGTATGGTATGCTAAAAACATACAGGATGATGCCTTAAAAACTACGTAGTTATCAACGAAATTTAGAGGTCGTGTGCTAGTATGGTGTATGAAGTTACTGATCATTACGCCTATAGGACAGGCCAGGACTTTGGTAGAGATAAATCAAGTGTTATTAAAGGAGTTAAAAAAATCAAAAGTCGTAGTCATAGTACATCACTGAGATAAAAGAGATCAATCAGGTACAAACATAGTCTGCATGGGATTTCGATTAGCGCTTTAAGGATGTAATGGAGAGATTGACTTTCCAAATTCCAGATCAAAAAAATCAATAGTGGTTTATTGTGGGACTTCTGCCACACATTCGGAGTCCCCTGATTCAATAGAAGTTTACATCGCAGCATGAGGCACTAGATATTGAAATGAAATTAGAGGCATCACCAGTAGGAGACACGAGAGGAATGGAATAGGTTCAGACGCAGTTGGATACATTAACAATCCAATTGGTCGAGCTTACCAAAGGAAGGGAGAAACGAGAACAAGTGTGGTGTACCAAATGAAAGACAAAGGTCCATCACAAAGATGAATTCCCATCATTTGAATAGTATTTAGCAGTCGAAGTGCCAAATCCACTACCAGGAGGGGGATACTACAAGATATGTAAGAAATGGGGTCATCACCCCACAAAATCTCCATTTCTACAAAAGTATCAAAGTACACCCAAGAACTTGTTATGCATTTTTTTCAAGTTGGAAAGGCATGAAGAGAAGGATTTTCAAGTGTTCGATCTACTAAGGGAGTGCACATCATATATATACAGAATCCAAGAAGAGAATATCGGTGCGGAAGGAGGTGGTGTGCAATATAACAATCAAAGAGGGTTCAATTAAGGGAACAGAGGAAACTTTTGGTAGAGTAGGATGTGGACCGATTATCTGTTATAACTGTAATCAACCTGGAAACTTGGCCTGTGATTGTCAGAATCCATGTATGATGTGAACATACTGCAGAGCACTAGATCATGTGACAGAATATTGTTCTCAACTAGTCACGAAATGGTAGGCCAAAGGAAACCCAAATCAGACTCTGAATCAGAATGTGCAGATGATATCAGCCAAAATATGCAATGAAGGACAAAAAATCATATTTTTTATGCATGGAGGAACTAGGAAAGGCGTTGATATTTCCACTCGAGGAAACCTAATAGAGCAGTGGATAAGGAAGTCAGTAGGGCCTATACCAACATTCAATCCATAGCAGGAAAAAGAGACATATTAGAGTGCAAGAAAGGAAATACTTGGACCATATGAGGGAGCATTAAAATCATCGCTACCTCATATGGAAGACCCAGTTGTACCAAAAAATTCAAGTGCACAAGTAAGTACACTAACAGACTTCTTAAATAGTTGTGTAGAAATGATGAAGGATACAACTGCACTAAGTATGTTATCTAACATGATAGACCACTACACAAAAAGAAGGGACACTCCTGTCGCACAAAGAATGGTAAATCAGGTATTGCGTGAGAAAAGAACCAATGGGGAATTCAAGTTTAATGTGTGGATTAGAGAGTACGATATGGATAATGTTAATTTGGACTTAGGAGCTGATGTGAATGTGCTATTGAAGCAGACATGGGATATGATGGGAGAACCTGAGCTAGTATGGTCCCTTTTTCATTTAAGACTCGTGAATCAGCATAAGATAGTCATTATTGGGTGACTGATAGGAATGGGTGTTTGATAACCAGGAAATTATTAACTTAAAGAAGAGGGAGATGATATTTGAGGTCAGGGATATGAAATTTATTGCACCGTTGGACCCATCATAAGGAAAGTGATACTCAGAGCTAGCAAGAGGGAAGGACATTAACAACTTATAAAATCTCACTACGTGGATGGAGGACTATGTTGACTCGATAATGGATGGCACACTCAGTTGGATAAGCATCAGTTCATGCGCATTAGATTCAGAAGTTGGTCTGGAAAATTGGTAGCAGAGGATGCATGAAGTATCAACTAGACGATGTGTGTGGATCATCCTATCCTTGCATTGGATAGGAATGGGGCTATGTGATCCACCCAAGTATGATGGACTAAGTGAAATTGGTATGTTTATAAAATAATTTTAGTTACAAGTGCTTGAATAGAAAAGGATGTTGGCCACTAGATTTCATTTTAAAAGCAACTCCAGCTAGGTTGTGGGTTGTGCATAGAAAGGAAATGAAATACTGGGAACAATGTAGTACACTTATGTAGATACGTTTGGGCCTGAAGAAGAGGAAAATGCACAAAAATACACAGGGGAGTGTGACCCGAAGTCTCACGTAGAAAGATGTAGGGCCTTATGGTGCACAATACCAGAGATAGATTGGATGCACAGGTTCATAAACACACTGGACACAATCCCGAAGAATTGGTATTTAGAATTGGAGATGCGCAAGGAGACAGCAAGTTGGGAAGAATTGGTCCAGAAATTCGAAATCATGTTCACATTTGAACATGAATATCCCTCCATACATACAACACTACAATCCATTCAAAAAAATATCTTCTCAGAGGTAGGGACGATGGAAGGAGTACCCAAATGCAGTGCACACAAAGCTAGGATGATAGTCAAGAAGCTATTGGAATGCTATAATGTAACACAGGAGGAGTACGGGGACAAGGATCCCAGAAATATAAAAGTACTGGATACAGAAGGAATGTGTGCAATAGAAGGGCTAGATCTCCCATCCCCTACGTACACACAGCCCATCAAGATGAAAAAGGTCAACATTGGGGCAATGGATAACCCTAAGTTTACACAGATAGGGTATTATTGGAATGATGAGACAATTGAGAAGGTTGTTGAATTATTATAGGAATATCAAGAATTATTTTCAACCACATTATCATAGATGAAGGGAATAGCATGAGACTTAGGCAAGATGAAGATCCCACTAAAACCCAAACCTAATCCAATACAATAAAGACATTACAAGTTAAATTCGAGGTACAAGGAGAAGTTTAAGGCTGAATCAATAGGATGTTAGACGCAAGTATCATTGAACCAATCGAATAATCTGAATGGATTATCCCAATGGTGATGCAAGACAAGAATATGGGAGGAATTAGGATCTGTGTGGATCTAAGAAAGCTAAATGGCACATGCTTACATGACACATTCCCAACACCATTCACGAATGAAGTATTGGAGAACGTAGGAGGTCAAGATATGTAGGAGGTCAAGAGACGTATTCGTTTACAGATGGATTCTTTGGGTACCATCAAATAAGAATTGTGCAAGAAGATAGACACAAAACCACTTTTGCGATAGAGTGGGGTAGTTATTAGTATATGGTGATGTCATTTGGATAGAAGAATTCCCCTGTGGTGTTTTCTAGAGTAGTAGTGGAAGCATTCAAGAAGTTCATCCATAAGTTTTTAGAGGTTTACTTGGATGATTGGACAGTGTATAGCCTATTGCGGGATCATATTGAAGTTATTTGGCTCATGTTAGATCGATGCAGTTAGTGTCAGATCTCGTTGAACTTAAAGAAATGTACATTTTGTGCACCATTTGGAATTTACTGGGACATGTAGTATGAAAACAAGGACTACTGGTTGACCCAACCTAGATCGCAGTGACTCTGGAATTGGAGCCTCTGACTTCAGTCAGACAATTAGGGGAAACTTTAGGTCATACAGGATATTATAGGAATATTATCAAAGGATAAGTGCAGATTACAACACCCATGGAAAAGTTACTTAATAAGGAAGCCAAGTTTCAATGGAATGAGGACTATCAAAAGGGGTTGGACACTTTGAAGCAGAAACTGGTGACTACGCCCATTTTGATCTTTCTAGAATAGAACAAGGAGTTCCATGTACATGTAGATGCATCGTCCATAACATTGGGTGCAGTACTATCACAACCAGGCGAGGGGCACATCGACCATCCAATTGTGTTTGCAAGTGTGAAATTGTCTACATCTGAAAATAATTATACCACTACAGAGAGGGAAGGATTGGCAATGGTCTATGCGCTACAGAAATCCAGGAACTATTTATTGGGTTCCCACTTCAAGATGTTTATGTTAGGAAAACAGGATCGTGGAGCAATAAAATAAAAACAAATGCGGAAATAAAACATAGAAGATACACAATACAATGGAGACACATATATATGTGGTTCAACTAGTGTGGGATACGTCCACCAGATAAACTGTCAGGCCCTTCCTTTTTATTATCCAGCAAATGAAGGGATACAACATACACCACACCTGTTGTAACTTCTTCGTCTTTCTCTCACAGTCTCCTATCTAAAAATACAATATTTGCAATGATACATAGCCACAATACATTTCCCTCATAAAAGAGGGTTTCCTTCTAAGCAAAAAAACCCTAACATAACTTCAACCGTCATATATGTGACCTTATAATGAATGGTCCAGATTTACTATGAAATTACAATATACATTTACAAGGAAAAAAATTCTTCGAGGGTCCTCTTTCCCACGGACCCCCAAGCTGGGTGTATGAGCCCCCCTGCAACCCCCCCACATGGAGGGGTGTACAGTATTATAGAGTGTACAGTCTTCATGGGGTATAAACATTGTTGAAAACTAATACCTATGAAACAGGAAGATAATCAGCCTCCACAACCAACAATATACAAACCATTTTGCCTTAAATTACTTAGTCAATAAGCATGTATTAAGAGGAAGAATATGTAGATGGTTGTTATTATTTGAGGAATATGAATTTGAGTTCATAGTAAAACTAGGGAAGAAAGATGTAGGACCATATCATCTCTCACGCATATTGACAAGAGAGGATGAAGGTAATTTGGATTATAATTTCCCAGATGCACAGTTATTTTCAGTCAGTATGGTGGATGATTACTTTGCGGACATTGTGGAATTTATAAGTACAGGCATGGCCCCATCCGAGGATATAGTTATGCAGAAGAAATAATTGGTGGTGAAAGCAGCAGATTATCAGTTGATTGTTGGGAACTTGTGTAAGTTAGGCACAGATGGAATATTGAGACATTGTGTACTAGAACATGAAAGGTCGATGATATTAGAGGAAGCGCGTGATGGAATTGTTGGAGGGAATTACGCAGGAAAAGCAATGACATGAAATATTCTATGTGCGTGGATTTGGTGGCCTACATTGTATAAAGATGCGAAGAAGTATTGTCAAGCCTACGACATATGCGAAAGAGTGGGAAAATCGTCTAGGAGAGATTAAATGTCGTTAAATCCACAAGTTACATTGCAATCATTTGATAAGTGGGCCATTGAATTTGTAGGGCCAATTAATCCAAAATCCAGGTGATCGGGGGCAAGATACATCATCACTTTGACAAAGTACTTGACCAGGTGGGAGAAAGAAACACTAGTTATTGATTGTATTGCAGAGACTGTTGTGTGGTTTCTATTCGAGAATGTAGTCACAAGGTTTGGATGTCCGCACATATTTCTTAGTGATCAAGGTATGCACTTTCTTAACAAAACAATTGCAACATTAACTGGAGAATTTCATAATCATCATCAAAAGAGTACACAATATCACCCTTCGGCCAATGGCATAGTGGAAGATTTTAATAAGATCTTGGAGAATGATTTGACAAATATTTTCAACATAAGGAAAGATGATTGGGACTTGTGATTCCCTACAGTGTTATGGGCTTATCGAACTACAAGTAATAAGCTGACAAGGCAGACACCATTCTAGTTTCTCTATGGAAAGGAAGCAGTGTTCGATGGAGTTAGTCTACCCATCCTATGCATTGCTTGCTTGATCATTGAGCTCTCTCATCTTGCCGGAACAACGGAGGAGAAATTGCATTTAGTTCAACTTCGAGGAGGGCCGATTTGTCCTGAGGTTCCATCGGCCGAGGTGCAAAGGTGAGAGAAGGCTCGGCATGATGCATACACATTAATCAAATGTATTTCAATTCAAGATTTGATGACCTCTATGATAGTGAGTATCACGTAGTACCGAGGAAGTTCAAAATGAATTGGTTAGGTCCCTATGTGATATAACATATAACTGAGGCAGGTGTTGTGTGGTTGAACCTTGGATGGACAAGTCACTTGAAGGAATGGTGAACAAAATTCATATGAAACTTTATAGAGACAGTCGAAAGTCTGCACAGTAATATGGGTTGCTCCAGAACTCTTATATTATAGTAAAATTGTACACCATAATGTCATTAAATAAAACCAAGAAAAATCCAACAAAAAAGTAGAAAAGCGGAAAAAATAAATAAAAAGTAGTGATAGGAAATACCAAGGTATCAGAACTTGGGCAGCTAAGTTGATCATCACATATGTAGAAAACATTGTGCCAAGCTCACAAATAGTGTACAACTGGAAGAGAGTAGAACTACTGCAAAAGTTGGATAAGACAAGACCATTAAAAGTATCCAGGGATTGAAATGATAGTTTGAGAGCCATCGTGATAGGTCATAAAAGCGTCATATCAAAATTAAATCACAAAATCTGTTGAAAATCCAGAATAGATCAATAGTACGAAGAGAGGATCATAAGGCAAATTTATCAATTAGGGATTATTTAGTTGCTATTCACCAACTTCGATACAATATTGGACAAAGTAGTTAAGGCAAGATACGAAAAATATACTTGACACACCCACACAAAACATCGAGAGGGAAGGAAACTCTAAGTCATTATTGCATGCAAGCAGGAGCGAATAGAACCAAGTTACCTGAGCTAAGTTACAATGATAGACACAGACACATAACACTCATCCACCAATCCCGGCATCTGAGAGAATGGCACCAGGGTGGAGGTGAATTGAACATCGAGAGGAAACTAAAGCAACAGAGTAGATGTGGAGGTCTAGGAGGTGGTCGAAAATTTGGCCCTGGTGCCACCTGAAATTTTTTACAGATATTACTTACCTCTGAGGCAGGATGATGCACTACCAATAATTGTACTGGTGAATTCCAAGTATCCATTACTGATAGCACTAGTCCTGAAGGGCGTCTGTCAATATGAGGGCATGCTCAGCAAGGTGGCCAAGTTTAAGTTTATGGATCATGATGTTATCAATGAACAACCAGTTTCAGGAGAGGCCTTCAAGAGGGAAAAGGATGGAACTTTAAGGCTTATTGTGAATATGCATAAGGAATAGGAGGAGAGGGCCAGGAAATTATTTGGGGGAATATCATACAAGACTCAAGAAACAGTCCAAAAATAAAAAGAGTATAAAGCAAATCCATTAGTTGATCAGGAGGCCAAAGGTTGTCGTGCAACAGTTCATTGTAGAGTGGAAGAACATGAAATAGGCATGAGTGGATTGGGGCCGAGACATAGGTGAGTGTTAGAGGGCACATTGAGCGGGAATTTTGGATGCAATTTGGAGAAAATACCTAAGGAAAGGGGAAGAAGTGTGGATGAGAAAGTTACCTGAGGAAGAAAGTGCATTAGAAGAAAGGGTATAGAAGGATGGACAACACCTAGGATGGAGATAGTGCACAAACAAAAGGATAAAAGCAAGAAAGTGAGAAAGAAGTGCAAAGGGCGACATTGTGACTTTCTAGAAATAGAAGAACAACAAAAAGTTGTATAAAGAAGGCGAAAAGTAGAAGAAGGAAAATAGCCAGTTAACCGAAGATATCCATGCCATGCTGTAATGGGATATTTTGGGATAGATAAGAATAGGAATTTAAGCCCTATATTTTGGGTATAAATATGTAAAGGTGGGGTGAAAAGAGAGACCTAGCGAGAGATATATATAGAGTGAGGAAGCGGGATAGATAAAGTTTGTAGAATATGTAGAGGTTGGGATTATGCAAGAATCATGAATGTGATAAGTTGATACGATGAATAAAGACAGAGTTTGAGATATAATTGTGCATATTATGTTCTTTACTTATTTATGTGCATTTATGAATGATGTTGTTATATTTCATAGACTATACTTAGTTTATGGATTGATTATGATGAAATATTCATGAATGACTGTGATAATATATGTAATAATTGAGAACATACATGAGCTAAAAGAAGGAACAATGATGTCAGGCAGCCTGCCTCCATTCCCTTCATGACTATGGAATCTTAGTTCCTACAATCCCCATATATACCTCGGGTGAGACTTCATCTCCTGCAGTGATCTTAGAAAGAGGCGATCTTGTGGGTTTGTTGTTCATAGTTAACTAGAACCTTGGGTCTTAAAACCCGCGCACTGATGAGACAGGTATAAATACATCCCATTGAGTACAATATATGGGACTCTCCACATGAGGAGTAATGTGCACTATGTTGGTATTTCCATGTGCATTCTCAAGTAATAAATTAACTTCTCCTAATAGCAACAATTAACTAAAGTTAAAATTTGATAATAATAAGAAAAGATCAAAAATATAGGTGCAAACTTAATGAGAAATCTACATGAATTCAACATACATTCCATAATATAAAAACTCTCCTAGAATAGGACTAGAGCCCAAGAATGGAACTAAAGTCCTAACTGGGTGAGAATTTGCTAATTATGGAAATTCACTAAATAAGTGAAGTGACTTAAATCCAAGTATTAGATGGGTAATGCACACTTACCTAGGAGGATAATATTCTTACTAAAGTGCGCTCGGTAGCCATGAAACAATAAATATCTTCTAAAATTAAGGAAATAGGAATTATTTCCTTAATTTTAGGAGATATTAAGGAAATAGGAATTATCTGCTAAGAAATAGGATTTTTCTTAATGGTGGCTAAAAATAGGAATTTTCCTGATGGTGGTTTATGAGCCCGTGGTCTTGGAAGCAGGTGAGGTATTTTCCATGGTATTACATATAGAAGATTCCTGACTAAGAAATATGTACACTGCTATAAATGGAGCGTAACATAAATAGCGGTCCTCCTAAATAGTAGGAAAATGAAAAAAATGAGTATGTCACTAGGTATGTAGTTGAGCACCCCAACACCCCCATGAAACACAATCAGGGTGTGCACAATGATGAGTCTCGGAAATATGAATCCATGTTGTGTACTCATGTACAAGAATAGATACATAAAAACTAAGCGAGAAGTGATGTAAAGATGGAAAGCCCAATGGGAACAACCCCCCCACCCCTCAAAATATTATTCTAAGAAGAAAACAATGTTAATGTATTGTTGGGCGTATGGGTTGACCTGGGTTCTACCTTAATTATCCAACAAAACCCTTTTCACCATCAGCCCATACAGTGACCAAGGCTACACTACACCTGAGTGCCGCAGTCGCGATCTCTCACCTAAGATGGTTTATGGGTGACTACAAGACACAAATTTCTGCAATCATGGAAGGGATTGGGATTGTTCTTATTACTTCTATTTCTAATTAACCATGCATTCTACTATAATATTTATTATATATACTAGTCCATTCATTCATAGCATTCATTCTGCATATCTATAGATGCGTGTTGTAAATAAACACATTCATTCATCTAACCATTCAGTCATCATAATTACATAAATAAAAAGAGCATTCAGACACATTGCAAGACATAGTTTTACCATGGTTCACCCTCCTAGAGACTCGTCCACAAATATCTTATTTGTATTTCTTCTTCATCATCAAAATGGTGTTGCACCCATTACATCATAGAATGGTGGTGTGAAGTTGTGAGGTGGACCAGTGTCGCACCAAGATCCAAACTTAGGCGACCCTCGGTTACATCAATTTTATCTAAGCTCCACATCGCTCATCACAACACAGACTCAAAAATCAAAAAGGAATCTCCAAAGGCACACACAACGATGATAAAAATTAGATTTCCCAAAACTTACCCATTAGAATACCTCATACATCTTATTTGTATTACAAAACGAGTTAGATCCCTTAAAGTATGACTCCAAAACCCTAACCCTCAAATGGATAGGTTTTTCCACACATGTGTCATATTTCCACAAATATTGCCGCGTGCTTCTTCCTTTGGCCTTTTTCATGCTAGCCTTCCTTCTTCCTTTGGCCTTTTTCATGCTAGCCTTCCTTCTTTTCTGGTGTGCATTGTTCCCTTTGGCCCACTCTGTCTCGCTTGGTGCACTTACTCCCAAAAATCCATGCTCCAATAGGCCCCCAACACTAACATGTGGCTCATCCCAAGCCACTTAGACCGAGTTCACTTGTTGTAGTGCTACCTCTAGTGCATGAAACGTCTTTGCTAACTATGCCACTTTCTCCTTAGCCCGTGCACTCTTTTCTACCAATATATCCACATCCTGCATTGTTCTGTGCTCTTTCATCACTTTCCTACTTTCTTCATGTACTTGTGCTAGTATTCCTTTCTCTGTTTGGATTTCTTCTATCATTCTTTCGGCCTCTTGTTGAACTGGATCCAACTGAGCTTGTCTTGCTTGTTTTTCTTCTTATGTGGTCTTTACCTCTGCCTACAGGTTTTTCATTTCTTGTGTGGCCCTTAGTCTCAGGGATAAGGCCATTATCTTCTTCCTCTTATTTAAATCCTGAACTGCAACATTCATATTTTCTTCTCTCTGCTCCAATTGTTGGATCCTCTCATCTTGTTTCAAGCAGGTCCAAATGTGCACAGTCCTATCATACAATTTTGTCACTTCTTTCACTTCATGCACTTTTCTCTCTACATGCATAGTAGCCTCCTACTCTCTCTGTTCCCTCACTTCTAGAAGTGTTCTTGGGGTTAGTTTTTCTTTTAATTATTCTATCTCCTGCTTATATATCTCCATTGTCTATGCAATATTTTGTATGTTTTTCTTCTGTTGTGACTTGTAGTTCCTGCATGTAGTCTAGTATGTTTTTTTATACTTCTGCAAGTTCCTTATCTATTTTATTTGCGTGCTTTTCCTCCTCCTCCTTCTCTATTGTGAATTTCTGACAAGTGACCTATAATATCTCCTTAACCTCCCTATCGATCTCTAGGTTGGCGGCATCTGCTCTAGCTCTAGACTAGGCTTCATGCATCACACTTGCATGTAACCCATATAATTCCTTTGTGGGTATGTGTGTCAGCACCAACTCGATATGTTCTATGTCTTTAACTTGTTTCTGGGATGTGTTCTCATCTACTTCCAACATTTCCTTCATGACCATAAACCTATCACTTTCATTTACTATTGTTTGTATTGTCTCTCCTTGTTCTTTCTAGACTGGCGCTTCTTGTGCTTTTTCTTTTAGTTGTGTTATCGAATGATGCACTGTACTTAGATATAGCCTCTATAAAATGTCATGAACTTCTACTATCTTCTCCATAATATCCTCTCTCTCTGCTTAAGCGGAAAGTATTGCATTCTCCCCTCTATCCTGGACTTTATTTGTGACGAATTCTTCATCATCTTCTGTAATAGTTGTTGGACACACCTACTACACTTAGAGGGGGGGTCAATGGGTGTGGGGCTCTTTTTACCAAAACTTCCCTCTTACACAAAACTCATTAGTTAGCTTTCAACATTTTACTTATTACTCATTGGTGTCATTTATAACTAGTTAGATGTGAACACATATCAGCAACATATATCAGCAATATATCATCAACAATTCATCACTACAAGGAACACAAAGAACACAAGATGTATGTAAAATTTTCTTTTTATTACAGACTACAATCCTTGGGTTTATCAGCAACAACTAAATAGAGTACAACTCTACAAGATCACCAGCTCTATAATGCAAGACTCGGCTTACACCCTTAGCATCAACTGAGATGAGGCAACAATCCTCAACAGATGTCAATCTGCAATAGGTATGTGACCTGTCAGTAGTGCAGCATGCATGTGTATGCGCCCTACCAATAGTATAGCCCACGTGTATACGTGCCCAAGCAGTAATACAACTTGCGTATACTCTCCCAAACAGTACTGCATCCTGCATATACCTTCTGAGCTATTAGGGTTTTTTCTTCAAAATCAACTCAAATCCTCTGCAACCAATTTATCATTCTCTTATGTTTGTCACTGTCCAAACTAACCACCTACCAGTCACAATACATCCAAGCTCTTGAATAGCTTACTCATTCTCCATAACCAATCAATATGAATGATACTCAATCATGCATAAGCAATCAACATAGTATAGCCATAATATTAGTACTAAATCATAAGAGTGTTGCTCACTCCATCAACCAACATAAGCCACATCATAGCAGCCATACCAAGAATGCCCTAGGCATTCACAACACAATAAACAATGTTATACATCAAGACAATAATGCAACCATACCAATGTCTTAGTGATAGATCTGAGCCCATACAGTGTAGATCTGGAACTTGCTTCAGTCTTCAACAACTTGGCATCAGCTCAACCACAAAACTCCATGAGATTTTCACTGTACGCTCCCTATGCATTAACAGCCTACATACTATACGCACCTTGTACATTGACATCTTGCGTATACGCTCCCTATACACAGACAACCCGCATACGCACCAGAAAATAGGGTTTTTATGTGATTCTGAGAATTTCTTCGTCAGGATCTCAGACTTGTTGAAACTTCAATGCATCCATGAGATCCTCCTCTCACTCTCTTTCTCATAATAGATCTTCAATCATGCTTAAGATATCCACACCAAAATGCTCTCACAAGAAGCTCTCCATCAATGCTTCAAAAGATATTCTCACTAGAAGCTCTCCATTGATACACAAAAAGGATGAAATGCAAGAGTCCATAGATATCTTATTTATACTTTCATCCTCTAGGTCACTTAACCCATTTCTATGTCATTTAACCCATTTCTAGGTTACTTAACCTAATTTCCTTATTTTAGGGTTAACCACTTTCCATAAATAGAAAGTTCTCCAATACTTTATCATTTAAATATTCCTTCTTGATTTTGTCACCTTACTTTATCATTTAAATAATCTTTCTTGATTTTGTCACTTCTCTTTATTATATAAATAATCCACCTTGACTTTGTCACTTTACTTTATCATTTAAATAATGATTTCTTCTTTTAGGTCACTTTGAATTCTTTGACCTTGGGGGATTCAAGCCTTCATATGGGGGTCCTCCAACTTCGTAAGGCCATAACTCTCAAACCATGAGGAGTTATGTGACATTACACATACCACCGGAAATGGCATGACACGCACTATCCATCTAGGATAGTTTCACCAACAATTTCCTTGATCTTCATCTCATTATTCCACATACAAGCATGGGTCCTCCAACCATTCTTCTAGGATAACTCAATCCGCAAAGCATCTTCCCGTGAGGCCTTTCACCATAAGGGGACCACTTTGGAGTTCATCCATTTGTGCACCTTATCAATCATGATAAAATAATAATGAGCCATCTGTACATTTTTCAACAATGCATCATATACCAATGAAACCACATCGATCCATCTTTATCAT
>SNQJ01S0057465.1:43201-63889 GCA_010110895.2 Picea sitchensis
TAATCCAAAACTAGTCTTGTGAGACTAAAGAAACATTTGATGAAAATGCTAGTCTCTTGTTGTTAAAGTTAAGGAAGGTTTGCAGGTATGTGATCATATACACCAGGTCTATTACAGATTTACAAATCATATTTGGATGATGACATTGAAGAGGGATTTTGGTTGAGGTACAAGTTGGGTACATGGTTGAGACAAGTAGTTGATGAGTTGGCACATACATGAGGTGTATAGTTGATGACGTTGGTACATATTGATGAGTACTTGACACATGATTGGTACATACTTGGTACATGGTTTGTTGCACTTGTTTATGGTACAAGTTGATTACATATTTTTTGGTACATGTTGGTGCATGGTTGATGCACTTGTTTATGGTACAGGTTGATTACAGGTTGATGCATGGTTCAGGTTTATTGGTACATGTTTACAATGATATATCTCATAGTGATAGTGTGACAGTGGTTCCATCATTCTACTTCTGCTTCAAGGCGGTTGGATGGGGCAAGGACATGTGGTTGTAGCCACCTTCTGGTTGTAGTCAGAGAACATAAGGGGTTGTAGCCTCCTTCTGGTTGTAGCCAGAGAATTGGGGAGTTGGAGCTTCCCTCAGGTTGTATCCTGAGAAAATAGGGGGTTGGAGCCTCTTCCCAGTTGTAGCTGGAAAACAAAGGAAGTTGGTGCTTCCAATGAATGTAATTCTTCTAGACATATAAGATAAAGAATTCCGTGGTTTTCTCCCAATTTGGGTTTCCACGTAAAACACTGGTGTACTTTGTATGTGTGTGATTTTTCATTTCTTATTGCTCATTATTGGATAATAATTCTACATTGATATAACACTTGTATTATTTGGAGAAACATGATTATAATTATGCTATTACTGATTCACCCCCCCTCTCAGTAATCCAACACTTCTACTTTTCACTCTTTATACAACTTTTCTGTTGTTCTTCTATTTATGGAAAGTCACAATGTCATCCTTTTCGCTTCCTTCTCTCACTCGCTTGATTTATCTTTCTGTCTGTGTGCTATATCCATCCTATTCCCTATCTGTCCTTCTACACCCTTTCTTCTGCGTACTTTATTCTGCACACTTTCTCATGCACACTTTCTCCTATGCACTTTCCTTATCCTTAGGTATTTTCTCCAAAATTGCATCCAAAATTGTCTGTCCAACACTCATGATAAAGGATTAATACATTATGATAAGAGTTAGTTTCTTAGTCTCTTATGTGTGAAGATTGATTCTATTTTTCTCTCTCCTCTCTCTCTTTTTCAATTAGCTAGTGTAGTATTTCATTCTCACAATTAGGTCTTGGATTGTGGTTTAATCATACAGGATCATTCTTCCAATCATTCACTCATTATTGCACCCATAATCTGTACCTTAGATGGAGAGTGTAAGGAGAAGCCGAAGATGATTGTTAATAGTGAATCCTTGGTGGTTTGGGTTGAGGAAGCAGGTTTTCAGGCCCATAGAGAATTCTCTCTAGGTGAGAGAGTTGATGGGAATTGTTTTCCACATGTGTGGGATAGTGGGTACTGTAACTCCTTGAGAAACCTTGTGTTTCAATTTCTACAAAGGTTTGATATTTCTTGACCGACTTGTTGCTGAATCCCTAGAAGGGAAGTGGGACAATCCAAAGGATTGTTGAATAGAGAAGGAGGTACATTTAATTCGATGGGACATGATGTGGGGAATGAGAGGTTGCGAGATGGGAACTGTTGCTAGAGTATGTGACTGAGAATGTGTTGTTTTATGTTGTGGGCTAGACCTTAGTTGGCTTAGGAGCCTTTTCCTTGGTCGAGTCATAGCCCCATCTCGGGGGTGGCCTTTTGTTGAGAGTGTATGAACAATATAGTCTACAAATGGGAGGAACGTCTAAGGTTTGCACACATTTGGTGGATTATAACAAACAATAAGTGTTATTTTATGTGCATTTACATGTTGTTTATCATGTGTATATTATGTTATTTCTATTTGTTGAAATTGTACATAATTATGCATGGTTGTGCATGTTATTGTTATATTTGCATAATTGTTTCATATGCAGGGCATGGTGGTTAATAAGTGTTACATGTTAGTCAAATTTCATAGTATTAGAAACAAAGTTCATGTGCGAGGCTTGAATCACTGCACACGCTGGGAAAAATTTACTCATGCAGCACATGGATGGTTTCATGCACACTAGGAATAGTTTTTGTGCTCGACATAGGGATGGTTGCACACACAATTGTCTCAATGAAATTACTTCTGCAACTAGATTTTTTTTTTTCAGAAAATAATTTTTGGTGTGGTGTGACTCAACTTGGAGCTCAATACATCACATTATGATATCATAGAAATTTTTTTGGGTTGTTGGTAACGGGGAACGTTACATTTCATAGGGAAATTGTGAAATTTCTAGTGCCCCTCCATTCCAGTAGGCACCGAGGTGGATGGGGAACATTACACTTCCCAATATTATAGTTGATTGACTTGAAGGTGGATATTCTAGTCTTGTGTTGTTTCTCTTTTATTTCCTTTCACATCCTAATGATCCGATATCACTTTGAAACCATGAGCTAGTAGAGCAACATGAGTGATGAAAACCCCTGATTCTCGGGCCAAGATCCACACAAGATCGTTCTAAATTCCCCTTGAGCCAAAGAGGCTCCTTTGATTCCATGTTGGAACCTCCAATGA
The DNA here is from genome assembly GCA_010110895.2 of Picea sitchensis. Classification (NCBI taxonomy): domain Eukaryota; kingdom Viridiplantae; phylum Streptophyta; class Pinopsida; order Pinales; family Pinaceae; genus Picea; species Picea sitchensis. The sequence continues at coordinate 45,888 of SNQJ01S0057465.1, forward strand.
ATTTGATCCACAGGTCCTTCACGAAACACCCGCCCTGCGCAACTTAGACGCTAGGTGCGAGCCTTACATTCCCATGCAACCACAACCTGCCTCTTGCAACTCGCGAGTTCATGGGTCGAAGACCTTCGACTTCTCCTCCTCCTCCAAACGACGATACCCAAGATGCGATATGGGTAAGGATCCCCTTGTTAGCGCCTTCCGCACATAACCTCCAGCTAGGGCTAAGCACTAGCACTGCTCGCAACTCGCGACCTTGCGAGTTGGAGTGTCGAACCTTCATGCTCCTCTTCTGTGAATCCTCGAGACACGAAAGTCAACGATGAGTTGACTCCTTTAACACTACTTGCAACTTGTGACTTCGCGAGTTGGAGTGTTGAGCCATCGTGCTCTTCCTTTACGAGTCCCCGAGACACAATAAGTCACCAATAGTTTGACTCCTTCAATGCTACGAGTACATGCCACTTATCACCCATTTACACCTTTCTCTAGGCGTTTGTTATTATGCCACTTGTCAGTCACGCGGTCCCCACCTACGAATGTGCCACATGTTTTATGATCCCTCAGTTCTCGACACCTCACGTCCTCGCAGTTGAAAATAAATTCTTTCAACCCTGAGTCCTCGATACACGATACTCTGCAGGGCTCTGATCCGACGGTCCTCCCATGGCTTGGATCCAACGGTCTAGATTTCCTTCCCTGTTCCTCGATCACCGGTTCAGGTTGAATCACGATCTCGTGACTTGCGTCTTTGTAGCATAAAAACTCCACCTCCCAACTCACGATACCCAAATCCGCAAGATGATCTAGATCTCTTCCACCTGTCCTCCAAAATGGACGGTCCTGATATTTCGGGACTTGAAAAGTCCTCTCCCTTCTTTTATTATGAGGTTTAAACCTCGTGCACCTTTTCTGGATCTGACGGCTCAAGGAAACTCGACACTTCCCCCTCGAAGTCTCTGCTATCCATTCTACTTTTCTGTGCGGCTTCTTAGGGATTAAACTCCTCACACATTCTCCCAGATTCAACGGCTATCAGTCCTTGGTGTTAGATCTGATGGTTTAGATCTAACCTCCCCTTGCGCTCTTCTGCATGCACCTAGACGTGAAAATCGACGGTCCAGATCTCTTCCCCCAGTTTATCTAACGACAACTGTATCTCCCTCCTGAGCTTCTACTTCTTCCTTTGCCTTGGAAGATTTCCAAAGTATCAAAGGTCTCAACCTTTGCTTCCTTTTCTCCCTATGAGACCTGCAACCTTAGCTTCATTTTGCTTTCGTGGGATGCTCCTCTTCCTGAGCTACTGGACCATGAAACCTCAAGGGGTTTCCCTGACTTCTGCAGCTCCTCTCGGCTGTAGCTTTGTGCACAAAAACACTGTCCCTCCTGAACTTCATTCGCTCCGAAACCTAAAGGGTTTCTTGACCTCTATAACCCTTGCAGATATTGCTCTGTGCGCAAGGCACTCTTCCTCCTAATCTTGGTCCTCTATGAAACCTTGAAAGGTTTCTCCAGACTTCTGCACTCCTTGCAGAGTCCTTGCACACGACCGTGCTATCTCTTCTGAGCTTCAGGACTTAGAGTAAGTCCTCTCTTGCTCCCACTCTTGCTGCCTGACGAGCCTTTAGACGACTATCTGTCTATCAACACTTTACTCAGGTGTTGTACTGGTGCACTCCTTGCAAAGGTATTTATCCTCTTGAGCTTCAATTTCCTAGACCTCTAAGGTCTCTGCCCCTTTCTCTCCTTGAAAGGATAGAAATGCCCTCTGGCAACTTCCTTCTCAAGCACTCCTTGTTGAGCCTACAGGGTGTTCATTAACCCTGTGAAGGTCTTCTCCTTGACACTTCTCCTTCTTCTGAACTCAAAAAAGAGTTCCTTCTGTGCACACCTTGCACTCGCTCGATGCCCTCCTGGCAGAGCTCTCCAGAATACTCAGTGATTCTGTTCTCTTACCAAACTCGAAATATAGTTCTCCTCCTAATGCATCCCATGCATTCGTTCAATGCCTTCTTGGCAGAGCCTTAAAAAATTCTTAGAAATTCTATCTTCTCTGTGCTTTCTATGCACCTGCTCAATACCCCCCTGACAAAGCTTCTACAAAATCCCTCAGTGATTCTGGTCTGTCCTGTGCTCTCTTCTGCACAGTCTTACCTCCAAGGTATTCAATGACCTTGAGGATTCTCCTTGAGTTAGTGACTTCAACTGGTGCGCCCTCCTGGCACATCTTTGTCTGAATCCCTATAATTCAGAAGTGCATTCCTTGCACTGGTTTACAGAACCCGTAATGTTATGTTATGCACTCTTGCATGAAACCACAAAGAACCCAGACCTGGAATCAAAGAAATCAACAGACAATGGCTTCTGACTGTAACCTGCAAATGCAACCTAACATACATCTATAGCATATTCAACACATGAAGACATTCATTCATGAACTCATAAACACATGAACAACAACATGTAGGAAAAACTGCTTTGTTTGTATTAATCTAAATTCCTGATTACAATGTGTTCGAGCTCGTACTGCAACATAGTCTCGACTCTCTTCTTCCTCTCTATCCTTAAAACTCTATCAAAAACTAACTACTAGATACAAAAGAAGATATTTTTTTTACAAAGAGGGGCTCCTCGAGCTCTTCCCTCCAAGCTACCCACTCCCATTAATTTACATTCAATTTCATTAAATAAGCCATCTAATCCGAATCAGAGTTAGATCCCTTTCTACCTGTCATCCATAAAGGTGACACTAACTACAACCTACTCAAAGGCACGGATTTGGCTCTTCAGCCTTACAAACATTTAATACATTAAATTCAAATTCAAAATCTGAAAGTGAGAGGGTTGCGCCTCTCTCCTCCATTGAATGTGTGCTTGATGTGCCTGAATGGCTGGCGCATTGCTGGCATGGAGCGATGCTCTTGCATCATACTCCTCTGCTGTGAAAATTTCATGAGCTTTTTCTCATGAGCTTCCCAACATCACTGTTGAAATCCACCTGGATCCCAAACAATTCTCTAGAGCTGTCCATCTGCTCCATCTCTTTTCTACTGCTGCTGCTGCTGCCCTGCTACTGTTGCAGGTCCTCCTCTTCTATTCAATTTCTCATTTCTGACCGCTTCTGTTGATCTGATCATCAGCTTTCTGATCTCCTTGATCACCTCGTCCAGCTTCTCCCATGGTTGGCTTTGTCTTTGCAATCTCCTCGACTGTAATTCTTTGTCGTTATCAGTGGGAATATCAACTAGATCCCCCATGTTGTTTTCTTTCTCTGTGGCCTCAACTTGCCACTCTGTTACAAAATTCAGTTCAACAGTCTCTTCTTGACTGAACTTCTATTTAGTCACCTTCCCTGACAGACTTGCTTCTGCCAGTTCTCCTGCTGGTGCATCTCCAGCTTCCTCCAGCTTCTCCTCAGACTGGAATTCTCCCTCTGTCTCCAACCTAATATGTTGGATGTGCAGGCCCTGCACCTTCACCCTCTTCTCCAGAGCTTCTAATTCTTCACACAGAACAACAAAATCGATGCTGTATTCTTTAGCCTCTACTTCTTCTGCTGCAAGTTCCAATGCTGTAGTTATCTCTTTTCCAGCTTCCTGGCTTAAAATTTTGAGCCATTCTTTCAAATGCTCATCTTCTTTTGCTTGGGAAAACATCAGTGTCTGCTCCATTTCTTCCTCTGTGACAGTTTTTGCTAGCTATCCTTCTTCTGCTACTGTTGTATCTACAACACAGGCTTTTGCCTCCCCTGGGCTATGTGGCAGGAATATCCCAATTCCTCCAATCATCAAAATGCTCTTCTGATCTTCCTCTATCATCTCTCCTCGCTGATATGAACTCACCTCTGAGTTCATCTTATCTGTCATCTCCTCTCACTGATCTGAACTCATCCCTGAGCTCATCTTCTCTCCCTTTCCCACCTGGAAAATTGGAATTTTTTCTCTGCCCTCCTGGCAGTCTAAATTTTCACCTCTGCCCACCTGACAGCTTATGAGATCTTCAGCTGATCTCATCTCATTTCCCTCCTGGCAACCTAAACTTCCACTTCTTTCCTCCTGACAGTCTACGAGATCATCCTGTGACCTCTTCTTATTTCCCACCTGGCAACTCGAAAGTTCATCTCTGCCCTCCTGGAAATTCATGAGATCCTCCAGTGATCTCCTCTTCTCATCATCACTGAAATTTCTCCTAGCTTCTGGCTCACAGACGTGAACCACTTTCTCCTCTGGTTTTTTGAGGTCTTCAACATACCTCAACCATCGCTTCAACAACCTCCACTGTCTCTTGGCCAACAATTCCTTGACTGACCACTTTTCTTTCCTCCTCAGAGGCCATTCATATACCCATCGTGATTTTTCATCCTGCTTCATCTGCAGTGCAAGTTCCTCCATCCTCTCTCTGATCTCAGCGAGTTCCTTATCCATCTCAACTTTTCCTTGCTGCTGGTGGTTCTTCTTTCCACTGCGTCCATGGCCTTCAGTAGCCATCTTCCTGTCTTCTACCTACCCTCCTGACAAGTCTGCTGCTATCACTTTGCAACTGCAAGTGCTTCCATCTTTCCCTATAGTCCTCCTGACTACCTTTTGACTGCTTCTCACCTGCAACAATCACCACAGAGTTTCAATACTCTGCCCCATTTTCCTCTGCCTGCAATATATAGATAGAATCAAGATCTGATACCACATTTGACACAGACCCTCGAACCTTGGGCCAAGATCCGCACAGGATCATTCTAAATTCCCCTCGAGCTGAAGCAACTCCTTTGATTCTCTGCTGGAACCTCCAATGAATTTGATCTACAGGTCCTTCAGGAAAAACCCGCCCTGTGCAACTTTGACAACAAGTGCGAGCCTTACATTCCCATGCGACCACAACCTGCCTTAACAAAAGTGCCTCTCGTAATTCGTGAGTTCGTGGGTCAAATACCTTCGACTCCTTTTCCTCCAAACGATGATACCCAAGATGCGATATGGGTATGGCTCCCCTTGTTAGCACCTTCCGCACATAACCTCCAGCTAGGGCTAATCACTAGCACTGCTTGCAACTTGCGACCTCGCGAGTTGGAGCGTCGAACCTTCGTGCTCCTCTTCTGTGAATCCCCGAGACCTGAAAGTCAACGATGAGTTGACTCCTTTAACACTACTCGCAACTCGCGACTTCATAAGTTGGAGTGTTGAGCCCTCGTGCTCTTCCTTTGTGAGTCCCCAAGATGCGATAAGTCACCAATGGTTTGACTCCTTCAATGCTACGAGTACACACCACCTGTCACTCGTTTACACCTTTCTCTGGGCGTTTGTTATTACGCCACCTGTCAGTCATGCGGTCCCCACCCACGAATGTGCCACGTGTTTTACGATCCCTCAGCACTCAGCACCTCGTGTCCTCACAGTTGAAAATAAATTCTTTCAACCCCAAGTCCCCAATACGTGATACTCTGCGGGGTTCTGATCCGACGGTCCTCCAGTGGATTGGATCCAACGGTTTGGATCTCCTTCCCTGTTCCTCAATCGATGGTTCAGGTTGAATCACAATCTCACGACTTGGGGCTTTGTAGCATAAAAACTCCACCTCCCATCTCACGATACCCGAATCCATGAGATGATCCAAATCTTGCCACCTGTCCTCCAAAATGGACGGTCCTGATATTTCGGGACTTGACGAGTCCTGTCCCTTCTTCTATTACAAGGTTTAAACCTCGTGCACCTTTTCTGGATCCCATGACTCATGGAAAATCGACACTTCCCCCTCGAAGTCTCTTCCATCCATTCTACCTTTTTGTGTGGCTTCTCAGGGATTAAACTCCTTGTACCTTCTCCTGGATCCGAAGGCTATCGGTCCTTGGTGCTAGATTTGACAGTTCATATTTGACCTCCCCTTGCGCTCTTCTGCATGCACCTGGATGTGAAACTTGATGGATTAGATATCTTCCCCCAGCTGATCTAACGACAACTGTAGCTCCCTCCTAAGCTTTTTCTTCTTCCTTCGCCTTGGAATATTTCTGAAGTATCAAAGGTCTCGACCTTTGCTTCCTTTGATCCCTACGAGCCCTACAACCTTAGCCTTGTTCTTCTTCCATGGGACTCTCCTCTTCCTGAGCTTCGGGACTGTGAAACCTCAAGGGGTTTCCATGACTTCTGCAGCTCCTCTCGGCTATATCTCTGTGCACAATAACAATGTCCCTCCTGAACTTCGTTCGCTCTGAAACCTTAAGGGTTTCTTGACCTCTGCAACCCTTGCAGCTATTTCTCTATGCGTAAGGCACTCTTCCTCCTGAGCTTGGTCCTCTCTGAAACCTTGAAAGGTTTCTACAGACTTCTGCGCTCCTTGCAGAGTCCCTGCACATGACTGTGCTATCTCTTTTGAGCTTCGGGAATTAGAGTAAGTCCTCTCTCGCTCCCACTCTTGCTACCTGATGAGCCTTCAGACGACTGTCTGTCTATCAACACTTTACTCAGGTGTTGGCCTGGTGCACTCCTTGCACAGGTCTTTATCCTCTTGAGCTTCAATTGTTCAGACCTCTAAAGTCTCTGCCCCTTTCTCTCCTTGAAAGGATGGAAATGCCCTCTGGAAACTTCCTGCTCAAGCACTCCTTGCTGAGCCTGCAAGGTGTTCAGTAACCCTATGAAGATCTTCTCCTTGAAACTTCTCCTTCTTCTGAACTCAAACAAGAGTTCCTTCTATGCACACCTTGCACTCACTCGATGCCATCCTGATAGAGCTCTCTAGAATCCTAAGTGATTCTGTTCTCTTACCGAACTCGAAATAGATTTCTCCTCCTAATGCATCTTGTGCATTCGCTCAATGCCTTCTTAGCAGAGCCTTACAAATTTCTCAGAAATTCTGTCTTCTCTGTGCCTTCTATGCACCTGCTCAATACACCCCTGGCAGAGCTTCTATAGAATCCCTCAGTGATTCTGGTCTGTCTATTCTCTCTTCTGCACAGTCTTACCTCCAAGGTATTCAACAACCTTGAGGATTCTCCTTGAGTCAGTGACTTCAGCTGGTGCGCCCTCTTGGCATGTCTTTGTCTGAATCCGTAGAATTAAGAAGTGCACTCCTTGCACTGGTTTATAGAACCCACAACATTCTATCATGCACTCTTGCATTAAACCACAAAGAACCCAGACTTGGAATCAAAGAACTCAACAAACAACAACTTCTGACTTTAACCCGCAAATGCAACCTAACATAAACTGCTTTGTTTGTATTAATCTAAATTCCTGATTACAATGTGTTCGAGCTCGTACTGCAACATAGTCTCGGCTCTCTTCTTCCTCTCTATCCTTACAACTCTATCAAAAACTAACTACTAGATACAAAAGAAGATCTTTTTTTTACAAAGAGGGGCTCCTCGAGCTCTTCCCTCCAAGCTACCTACTCCCATTAATTTACATTCAACTTCATTGAATGGGCCATCTAATCCGAATCGGAGTTAGATCCATTTCTACTTGTCAGCCATTAAGGTGACACTAACTACAATCTACTCAAAGGCACGACTTTGGCTCTTCAGCCTTACAAACATTTAATACATTAAATTCAAATTCAAAATTTGAAAGTGAGAGGGTTGCGCCTATCTCCTCCCTTGAATGCACACTTGATGTGCCTGTTTGGCTACCGCGTTGCTGGCGTGGAGCGATGCTCTTGCATCAATGAGATACAACAAAGAATGCATTCTCTAAATTTTGTTGACAATTATAAATCCCTTTCAAATGTCCTTCAATTCCTTACCAAAACAATGTAAATAATAAGAATTTTTCATTGAGTCTTATGTAATTAAGGCCTACCTTATTTGTTAAATTATATAGAGAGGATAGCATTTCTAGGTGAAGCTCCATTGGGTTCCCCATCTCTCTCCTTTTATCCTACCTTCTTGTACACCGCTTATAAATATTTATGGATGGGCTAGTCCATTAAAAAATGTTTGGTCATCCCTCTACTCCTATATAATGAGGTGAGTGGGGTATTGACCATCAATACGATGAATATGATAAGAAAGCTAAGAGGAATGAGAGTTTGAACAACCACTATGAATGGAAAATATCTCTAAAGTGAATCCACATGTGCCATATGTGGCTTTGATTATGTGAATTTAAAAATGGAGTCTGGGATTTATCTTCTCCCCCTTTTCCCATTAAATTGAGAGGACATGGGTAAATTGAGTCTCCAATTTTGAGTGGGTGGGATAGAGGCCCCCATATTTGAGTGTTTTTTGAAAGGCCCATATCATGGTTGGAAGTCATGCATGTTGCARACCTTCACCTTTGATGTGACCATGGGKGATCCTTCATTAAGGAGGTGTTGGAACCTATGTTTCTTATTATAAAATCACCTTAMTTGACACTTGAGAGGGAGCTAATAATTATGGTAGTCGACCAAGATGGAGTACTAATGAACAAATACCTTGGGAAAATGGGAGTTAATGTTTTCCACATTGATTACTTAGATCCACATTATGTGAATATGTATGGAAAATGGTCCCATGAATTAGGGTTAAAGTATATTCCTAATTCTATATTTACATAATCATATAGATCTACCCCTATAACCATAACCCATTTAACTCCCAATGAATAATCCATGTAACTCCTAACTTCTAAAATCGTTATAAACACCTTATCCTTGAATGCTACCACCCCTAACCCTTGTCTCCTATTACCCCTAACCACTAACCATAATATATCCATACACCACAATCATATTACACATATCTAGTATAAACCCATAAACCATATAATCTTTAAGAATCATAACTCCAGACCTACCACTTATAACCCCTAACCATTATAACACTTAATCCCTATATTAATAATTACCCTTAACACTACAAGCCCTTGATACTCTAACCCCCTATGATGATGATGAAAATTACTGGTGGTGACAATGATGATGAGGATGACAATGATGACAATGAACATGATGATGATGATGATATGATGATGATCATGACAATGTAAATGAAAATGGTGGTGACAATGTCGATGATGATGATGATGATGATGATGATGATGATGATGATGATGATGACGAAGACACCACATAACCAATCATGATATTGATGATGATGATGGTGACAAGGATGAAAAAAATGTTTATTATTATTATGAAAATGATGACGATGACGATGACGATTAACCCATGAAAATAAATAATTTAAAGAGAATAAATCATATAAAATATATAATCACATACCTCCTACATTTCAACATTTTTTCAATATATTTCATCATCTTCTTCTTGATCCAACTCTACATCTGTATCATCTAGGTCATAATCGACTTTGAATTGATTTTCCTTATCAACATTGTCATCAATGTCATTTTTGATAATATCATCGTCAATATTATCATCGAGAACATTGTCATCTACATCTGACTCAACTTCTTTTACTTCTTCATATGACAATGCATCTATCTCATGCTCCTATGCATCTTCTTCTTATTCAATATCATCTTCTTCTGGTACATTATACTTTACAAGCCTTCCTCTTGGATCATATCTAACAACGTACGACTAACCTGCTTTACCTAGAACCTTTGAATAAAAGACTTGCTCAAATTAGCTTGGAAGAACACAAGTTTCTGTACATGGCTCAAATGCCCTTGTATTAACCATGGAAAATCCATTAGCATGCTCAATAAAAATTCTATCGGGATCACGTTCATTCATATGTAACCTGTACTATTTGACCTCGAACAAAACTAACTTGAAGGATTTAAAGTCACACTCGATTATATCATCCAAATACCCATAATATCTATTTTATAATATTGTTGGAATCCAATCACTTCTTGAGGAAACATTAGTGAATTGAAATACTGTAGTTATCACACAATCAAAGGTTTTCTTCTTGTCATCAAACTTTTTGATGTGAAATTTATGACCATTGCACCACATAGTCTTGTGGTGTGTCAACTGCAATATGTCCGACACATAAAAAATGCATTATCAATCAATAAACATATTTAAAATTAGGAAAATTTTATAAAAAAACACACCACATAGATTAATATAATGGAAAAAAACTAAAACAAGATGTGGGTGAGTACTATGCTTTCCTATTTATCTTTTAAACCATATGCTAAATAAATTCCCCTCTGAATAATATTGGTATCTTGATTATGATGAGCTTCTTTAATCAAAGTATCCACCCCTTCCCATGATAACCTACCATTACATTGTATACATTGATCTATCCATACCTTCATCCAATAAATATTGTTTGCTATGTATAAATGTAGAGCATCCCACTCTCGACCAACTGTATGAAAAAATAATAAAAATTACTAATTAGAATATAGATTAATAATTGATGGAAGCTAAATATAAATTAAATAAGTAAAACAAAGAAATAAATCAATATTAAAGCAAAGTATTATATATCTCTACCATCTAATTACCTTTAATTTTCCTCATTCTACCTTTCTCGACCAAGACCTCCCCTTCAAAATTTTTAATGGAATTGACATCCCAAATCTAAGTCACCTTCATGATTTTTGTTGCTAATTTAGGAATATAGTGACTAATATACACCAAGGATTGATATACCATATACCCCTCCACCATAGAGCCCTCAGGACATGCTCTTTGTCTAAAAAAATCCTTCAATAACTTCAAGTTCCTCTCCACCATCCATATTGACCTTATGTGTATAGGTCTTCACATTTCAATCTCTTCAACTTGGTGTATGAAGTATTGCTCTTTTGCATTGAAATATTCAAGAGGTAGATACTATTTTATTTCACACATTATCCAAGGAATTTCTCTCCTCCAATATTTTGTATCTTCTTTATGGATTTCTTAAGATGAAAACCGCATACACATGATATAACAAAGCAAATCATAGGTTTTAACAACAACATATATACATTACAAGTAAAACAGATGCCTACAAGTTCAAAAACAAAGATTTTGCATATAAATCATTTTTTACCTCATGCATTTTACAAGATCATATATAACGTTTTTTTACGTTGTTGTCAAAGATGCCAGGGAGAGATAGAGGTAGAACATACTGTAACAAAAAAGGGATCATTATTTTTTTGAAAAGAAAACATAATCAAAATAACAAAAAATCACATATTTACAAATATATAAATATACCAAAATAATTACCTTATTGAAGGTATTCCAATTGTGAGTTTTCACCCCACCAAATTCACCTTTATCCGTTAAGATATTATTTATGTTTGAAGCAAATCCCATGGGAAATTTAATTTTCCGAATGACCTCTTTTAGAACATTACTTTCTTGATATGTAAATAACTATGGAATATTATTTCATAGTCCATTTCTATTTTAATAAATCACATTTTGCAGTGCATGATTGGCTTCTTGAATGTCAGTACAAATTTTGACAATTTTTTCTTTGTCATTCCTTCCATCTAAGATTCTACACAATTTTCTATTACATTATTCATTATATGCATTATATCAAAAAAATGAGCAATTTGTAGGTGCTCATAGTAGGGAAACCTATTGAATTGTATAGGGTAACTTTTCATTCCTCATGGAAGCCCATTAATGCCTTGACGACATTTATGAAAAATAAATGAGATTACAACAATAATTTCTAGATACAATAAAAAATATTCAATACCAATTAAAATTTTAAAACATTAATATATGACACATAGACTAAATTCTTACCTTGATGATTTGTATTATATTCCCACTTCCATAGGTGAGGTGTCATTCTTTGTGGTTTTACTCCAGTCTCTTCTTTCAAATTGAAAACATGTTTTTCTGCAGTTCGATACCTATGGTTCTTAGGGAGGAAGTGCCTATACTCATCAAACACCTCCTTTCCTTGACTTCTTGAACAATGCGATTTCATCCTAGGACCACAAATTGGTCAAGCAAATTTACCCTTTGTTTGAATACCTACAATATATGGATTAATGCCAGTATTATTTATATAACAAGCAATTAATATTTAATAGAAGTGCCATGCATCATATTTTCATAAAATTATATACTATTAAAGTGCAGTAGTATGTTACATACCACAAAAATGTGTTAGCCCTGGGATGCCATGAATTGTTCATGTAAGTATTCCATGGAATTGAAATTGATTTTTCCCTATTGGTCTAGAGATGTTATACATAGTGATGCCATCCCATAAATTTAGTAGCTCATCGACAAGAGGATCAATATATACATTCATATTTTTCACTTGGTACTTACCTAATTGGATGAAAGTACACATAATTACTACCTTGTATGTATAAGTAATTATGCAACTAATAAGACAAACAAAATGCAACGTTCAAACCAATGTTGTAAACAAATACCTAGAACAATCATTGCCAACATTGTGTGCTCCCTCTTTATTGACATCCAAGGAGGAAGGTTATTATTTATAACAAAAATAGGCCACAATGAGTAAACAGACTTGAGCTCAACAAATGGATTGACACCATCAACTGCCAATGAAAGCCTAACATTATGAGGTTCTTATTTAAAAATTATCCATCTTTCTTTGATGTTCCTAAATGCTAAGCCATCTACATGCATTCAAAGAACACCATCTTCACTTCTATGGTGTGCATGGTAATCCATAAACTGTGCTATTCTTTGGCACCTGAAAAATTGTTGCAAACGTGAAATTATTAGAATATGATGAAGAACCTTGTGAGACACCTTTTTTGTTACTTGATCGGTTCAATATCTACTGATTTGACATTGAACACATTTAATTTTCGATGCATATTTTCCATAATATATAATATGATCATTCATACATGCATCAATAGCTTGATACTCCATTCCAATATATTTCATAATGACACACAACTCTCGATATGTGAAAGGTAAATTATTTGACTGTGGTAAGACAAATTCACCTAACAATCTACAACACGAAAAATAACTATTTAATGTAAATACTAGAAATCATAATTATTGCAGCCTTAATTTACACATTAATTGACACTAAACATAGGGAAAAAAGTTGACCTTTATGTATAATATGCGATGAATTATATTATGTATCTTAGGATCCATGTGAGACAAGTGTTTGACAAACAATTCAATACCGTCAAGTTCACCAACAACATTATAACATAGAGAATATTTGTTCTTGAGCCTTCATAAATGGGTCATTGTTCCTTCTCAAGAAAAGTTACATCATGAATATCATCAAATGTTTCCTCATCGATAAGAGAAAATATGTCTTGTATCAATCTATTTGTCCCACCATCCAGCTCAACAATATTGTTGGTGTCATCTTCTTCCATAGGATTGACTAGATATTCAATATCCATACCATCTTCCACATTTTGTACAATATATTTTCTAATAATACTAGGCACATATTTATTCAGTGACAGACACCTAGGAGGATTTATATTTATAATTACAAACAATCAATAACATTAGTGTATATAACAAGTATTAAAACAAAATAATTTTTTATAAATACAATCAATACAATGACATATATAATGACTAACTTACCATGGGACGATATGTATACCCCCCTTCACAATGCCCATACCTCCAACAATGTCTTTCAATTGTTTTTCTTACAAGTATTCTTCTATTAAATCCCCTTCGTTGATTTCAATTGAAATAACATTTCCCATCACCCTGTGCCTCCAATGCCACCCTTAACCTAGGAAGCATCCTTTCACTCTCTTCAGGTGTAATCCTTGGCATCAAGATTTCCTATATTTAGAACAAAATCAATTGAAACAATATAATTATAATAATATACGAATATATTTGTATGGTACAAATGTCATCGAATATTGACCCCATATGTACTAGAGAATTAAGCCATTGTCATCATATATTTATTAAAGGTTTATAACAATAGTAAAAAATTAATCAAGAAATCAAAACCATACATTTTATCACATAAGATTTAAAGCTTCAATACAAGAAAGTAATAAAATCAAACAATAAAAGAGAACTAGACCAAGACAAATTGTATAGTCATTAAATCGAATTGAGTAGACATGTTCATACCTATTTCCTAGGAAACAATTTGTGTCCCCAAATAAAAGAGGGTATAAGAGTTATGGATCCAATGTGGGCATTTGAAAGAAAATGAAGAAATATTAAAAAATTCTAACCTTCAAAGTAAAAATCCAAGCTATGCAAATCAAGAATTGGATATGAGGCAAGTAGCACATAGAAAAAAGACTAATAATTAATGAAACAAATAATGACCAGAAAAATATTTTATAACAATCTATAAAAAAACAGTCGAGATCACTCACTGTCGTTGGTCTTTCAATGACATTTGACTATGTCAAAGTTGACCAAAAAAGTGATTGTTAAATCGTTTTCAAATAGGTAGTTGGTATTATCTATCTGCGTCAATCGAGTGACGAACTATCATCACAAGATCGATAGAACAAGAAGTACATCGCAAGTACGATGAACATCGGGGTGCCCAAAAAAAGTGATTAAAATTTTAATAATTATGTCATAATTTGCGACCATATGATTAATTTTATCCTTATTTTTAGAAGGTTTTGTTGAATATTAAGCCCATATGTAGTAGTTCATCTAGTGGGAGATTCGATTTCACCTCAGTGGAATCAACTGTCCTCATCAGGTTTGGAAGAAGCTGAATTCGTTGTTTGAATGAGTCGATGAGAGCCACATAATGCAGTTGGAAAAAGAGTTGATATATCTTGATCCTCATTCCTCTGAAAGAATGGAGGACTATTTGGCACATGTTAGAAAATCCAGTTGAAATTTGGTGAATTTGGAAAGAAATACTCGAAAAAGGATGGAAAACTCATTGAGATGGTCCTGATGAACTTGAGAACAACATTTGACATGTTCGTATCAAATTTTCACACCAATTGGAAAGCATACAAGGAATATGGTAAGGATTACACCTTTGAAGATTTCTATGGTATTTTTAATATTGATAAACATAGATTGCTTGGAGAAGGTAAGCTTGGTGGTAAACACCGAGCCCACTTTCTCAAGGGAAAGGGAAAGATGGATCCCAAGGATAGAGCATAGTTTTATGCCTCTACATAAAAAACTACATACCTTGAATAGAAACCTCAGAGATAGGCATATGCACCCCAACGAATTTGAAAGAAGAAGACATGTCGGTAATGTGGAAAGACTGAACATTGGAGAAAACTTTCTATAAGAGGCAGGATGATTTCGAGGAGAAGATTAAATTACTTGAAGGATATGTGTCAGCTGTACGTTGACCTACTGATAATTTTAACTTCCAAGTCGACACTTATTAGGTCTTGCTATCTCATTCTGGGTAGAACAAATGGGTAGTCAAATATGGGTTCACTCACCACATGGATAAGGATGCCTCTTTGTTCACGTGACTAAATAAAGAAGAGGAGAGTAAAATATATGTTGTTGATGATTTTTCTTTGGGTGTTGTTGGTTAGGGTGATGTTTCTTGTTGACAAGGGAAGATTGTCAATGTATATCATGTTCTAAATCTTAGTGCAAATATGTTTTCTATTTATCAGTTGAAACAGATAGGAAAGGTTATGGAATTTTGGCCAGATCGGTTCTATGTTCATGATTTGAAGAAAGGTAAGTCGATTTTCATTGGTGGGATTCTCGAACCAAAAGGAAGTTTGTACATGTTTCATGACTCAACTCGACCTAAACTTGAACTGAATGCACTTGTTTCTCACATCGACGAGAGAATTCGAATTTGGCATGAACGACTCATACATCTTAATTTATGAATTCTACAGGTAGTGGCAACTTAGAACATGGTTGTTGGTTTTCCAAAGGTGTTTCCCTCTTGAGGAGTCTGTAAGGTATATGTACTTAGGAGGCATCATCATGAACCATTCGAATCTAGAAAAGTGTGGTGAGCTCAGAACTTGCTTTAATTGGTTCACAATGATGTTTTCTACATAAAATTACTATCACTAACATGTGGAAGGTACACTTTTATTTTCATTGATGATTTCTCTCGCTATACATGGCTACACTTTTTGAAAACTAAGAACCTTTTATTTGATAATTTCAACGACTTTCAGGCCTTTGCTGAGAAGCAATGTGGTCGACCCATAAAATTATTGAGATCAGACAATTGTGGTGACTATGTAAATCAACCTTCTGAAGAATACCTACTTTGATTTGATATTGGATGGCAGTGGTCAGTTCCTCACACTCCACAAAAAAATGGTGTTGCAGAACATAAAAATTGGATGTTAGTCAAAATGGATAGATTTATTTTTCAGGCTAAATACCTTCCTCCTCACTTTTGGGATAAAGCAATGTATTGTTCAAATTATCTGCTCAATCGCATCTCGACTAGAGATGTTCCTTCCATGATTCCATTCGAATGATGGTATGGGAAGAATCCTTCAGTCAACCACCTATGTGTATTTGGATTTGTTTCCTGGGCTCACATTCCCGATAATTGAAAAACAAATTTGGATGTAAAGAGACATTCTTGCATCGTGATGGGCTACTTTGAAGAGTCAAAATCCTATCAACTATTTGACCTTGTAAAATGACAAATCATTATCGGATGAAATTTTTGGTTTGATGAGAAGTATTCTAGAATTAAGTTGTTGAATGCCTATTCTAGTTTGCTACATGATGATTCCCTTGATTTTGTCTCTAAAACTAGTGCTACTGTCCCATTCTTCGGTCCCTCAAATGGAAAATCAAACTTCTACCTATTTCGACTAGATCGTTGACCGCCGAGTTGACCAATATGTTGTCCTCTATTTCGACTAGTCCACTGACTAAAGTCCCTCCAACTTCTGATCAACCCCCTAAAGTGAACCACAATTCACTTGTTTCTTGTATTCCCTAATCGACTGCTAAGACAATTGAAGCTACTGGAGTTGATGCTAGAAATGTTTCCTTTGAATGACATAATTGAAGTCAAAAGAAATATGCCAACGTTTCCTCAATGACTTGTGTACTTGAAACTTATGACCCTATTACCTACTGAGATGTTGAAGGATGACCTGAATGGGAGAAATACATGAAGAGATAAATTGATTCTTTGTCAAAGAATCAAGTTTGGGATTTGGTTCCCTGACCACATGGAAATAAAATTGTGAAGTGCCGATGGGTATACAAGACCAAATTTACCTCTGAAGGTGTTGTTGAGTGACATAAAGAACGCCTAGTTGTGAAGGTATTTTATCAACAAGAAGGCATCGAATATAGTGGAACCTTTAACCTTGTCACAAAGATGAACTATGGTCAATTGATTCTTTCCCTTGCTACTCATTTTGGATGGAAAATCCATTAGATGGATGTGAAGAGTGATTTTCTTCATGGAGACCTATCAAAATAAAATTTCATGGAACAACCACTTGGTTTTGTGATAGATTCAAATTTGGTTTGTCAACTCAAGAAGTCGCTTTATGGTTTGAATTAGGCGCCCCGAGCCTAGTATGATAAGATCGACAATTTCTTTCTTCAACTTGGTTTCAAATGGTGTGAATCTGATCATAGCCTGTATGTTCTCCATACTAATGGAGAAACTGTGATTGTTGTTGTATATGTGGATGATTGACTCATTACTGAAAATAATATTGATCTCATACTTATATTGAAGAAACAACTTTCTTACTCCTTTGATATGACATATCTTGGTACTTTGCATTGTTTTTTAGGTATTCAAGTATTACCACTTTGTGATGAATTTCTCATTTCTTAGTCTAAATATGTGATGCATCCGTTGACACATTTTAAGATGGATTATTGCAAGCCTTGTGCTACTCCTTTTCATTCTAGAGTAAAGATTACCAAAACCTGTCAAACACCCATAGTTGATGCTACACTCTATCGAAAATTGATCGACAATCTTAATTATCTAACTCATAGTCGACCTGACACGTCCTTTGATGTTAGTGTGGTTTCTTGGTTTATACAGGACCCTAAAGAAAACCACTAGAAAGTAGTCAAATGAAGTTTTCACTATCTCAAAGGTGCCACTCATTTTGGTATCAAGTATTGTCACAATTAAGATTTTCTAGTCGGCTACATTGACTCTGACTAGGCTGGAAACAATGATGATCAGAAGTCCACTT
>SNQJ01S0057467.1:6335-19708 GCA_010110895.2 Picea sitchensis
AGTATAACCAATGGGCGAAGTAAACATGCAAGTGAAACAAAACGCAGAGTTACCTTAATGCAAGGGGTGAGGGTTCAAGGTAGCAGAGATAAAAGTTTTTAGACATAAAGACCCCTTAGACCCCCTCATCTTTCACCTCTTGTGGTATCATAGCCCCTATAGGTCCTCAAACTTAGCTGGCTTTGGTAAATTTTATTAATTGCAAAAATAAAATACTTACAATATTCAAGAGAGTAAAACTGGGATATTACAGGGGTCTTATGTCAATCCCCTTGTGTTATGGCATGGAATCTTTGTCAACTGCCTTTCACAATAGTTAGATAACCTTGAAGATGGATACCATGATGATGGGAAACCATTAAATGTCATTGCCACTTCCATCTACATCAAGAGACTTAATGTTGCAAGTTAATGAAGATGGTGGATTAATGGATTAGAAATCCACCAACCTCTTTTTAATGTAGCTTCTTCACCTAACCTCTTAAAATTGATGCCTTCAAACTCCTCAACAACTCATTTGATTCATCCTTCGTTATCATTGTTTAGTTGTGAAGGCAGAGGAGACTAGTTCCATTCTCAGAAATCGTTTCCCTTTCCTTATTGTATTTGTGGTATATTTGTCATAGTTTAATGCCCAAGTCAATGCAATTAAAATTATGTGTAGTATAAAGACAAATCTCCAAGACCCAAATCAATGCAATTAAAATTATGTGTAGTATAAAGGCAAATATCTAAGACCAAACAAATGCATTGAGCAACCAAGAGAGCTCTACTTCTTTTCCATGTCAGTGGAATGGAATCCCTTGCAACACTATTGGTTCAACGACATAAATCAATTTGGAACTTTGCCTGATTTTTCTCATTCAACTGCCTACAAAGTCTGGATTTGGCAAAGAACAATTTTTCTGGTAATTTTCTTGTTTCTATCATAGATCTAACTCAATTATATACCCTGAACTTAAATGATAATCCTCTCGATCAAAGCTTAATACCCATGGAGATATTTGACCTAAAGCACCTTATCCAGTCGCAATTGTCAAATTGTACCCTAACATGACCCATTTTTCCTTACATCAACAATCTAATATAACTTGGAAACCTAGATATGTCTTATAATTATGCATTACATCACCAATCTATTAGAGCCTGGAAACCTAGACATCTATTATAGTTATTTGATAGGAAATGTACCAAAAGAAATTATAAAGCTTACAAAGTTGTATCAATTGGAACTCTATGATAGTTATCTTATAGGAGAGATCCCTTCAAAGTTTTGAAACCTCACGTCCTTGAGGTAGTTTGATGCCTCTAAGAACTCATTGAATGCAACACTCTCCCAGCTTGGAAGTTTGAATAACTTGGTATCTCTTCACCTCTATGAAAACAACATTTCAGGGAAAGTACCCAATGAGTTTGGTGAGTTCCAGTATTTGTCAGATTTATCTCTGCATAGGATTGATCTCATTGGCCCATTACCCCAAAGCCTTGGTAGTTTGATTGATTTCGATAGAGTAGATGTATCAAAGAATGGTCTCACTTGTATGTTGTCCCTTGCTATGTGCAAAAAGGGTAAATTTGTTTTCTTTCTTGCCCTATGAAATTTCTTTATAGGTGAGATTCCCAAATCATATGGGACTTTTCAATCTTGAATCACTTTTGAGTCAACAATAACAATCTAACTAGTAGTGTACCATCTGGTATCTAGGCATTACCCCAGGACACCTTAATTAATTTGAGATTAAATAGTTTTGAGGGGGAATGGATCAAGGAATCAATAAGGCCAAAAATATATTTGAACTCCTCATCCAAAACAATTAATGTTTAGAAAACTTTCCTCCAAAAATTAGGCAGGCATTTCTCTTTGCTAGAGTAGATGCAAGCAATAATGGGTTCTCCAGTGAATTGGTTGATGAAAGTGGAAACTTGAGCTTGTTTAGTAGCCTATTTTTTCAACATAGAATGTTCTCTATTCCCATACCTCATAAATTAGGGCTTTACAAGGCTCCCACTGAAATAAACTTTGATGAAAATTGATTAAACGATCTTATTCCTACATCATTGGGATCCATGCAAGTACTTAATTTTCTGAACCTTTTCAACAATCATCTCAGTGGTTAGAGTCTAAACAACCTTTCTTCATTGAAGCTCAAGTTGCTTGATTTTTCCAACAATCAATGGATACGGCTCGTGCTAGTGTAGTTGATGGACTTGGTAGGAAAACACAACTTTTTTGGAAACAAAGTCAGTTAAATTTTCCTATAGCCATGCCCTTATGCTTCCACGAGAATATTCCATATAAGACTTGCCATTACATGTACTATCGTTGCAGTTTCACTATTAATTATTTTTATAGACTGCATTTTGTATATAATCATTGTTCAAGATAGTATGGAAGCCCTATCTTGGGATATGAAATCCTATCATGGGTGGAAATTCATTGGCGATGACATTCTCCATTGCTTGAAGGAAGAGAACATGATTCACAATGAGGGATTTGGAAAGGTATACAAAGGAGAGTTAGGCGAGGGAGAATTTATTGTTGTAAAACAACTCTAGACCAACAATAATGCAACCAATCTCAACCATAGAAAAGAGGCAATAAGATTTCACCAATTGAAGATGGACTTTGAAACCTTTGAAACCTTAATGTCTAATAGACACAAAAATATAGTGAACTCTGTTGTTAGATTTATAGCATAGATTCACACATTCTTGTATATGAATATATCAAGAATGGGAGTTTGTGGGACAAATTGATGATCATACAATGAGATAAACATTGTATTGGAAAACACACTATAAAACAACATTTGGAATAGATCATGGACTAGCTTATTTGCATAATGATTGTGTTCTTTCTATTTTCCATGGAGATGTCAAAACTAGTAATATATTGTTAGATGAAGATTGGAGCCATGCTTAGTTGGTTTCAATGTTACAAAAATCAATCCAATGCAAAGGGAGACTCAATGGTGATTATTGTTGGCACCCATGGCTACATCACTCTATGTAATAAATCACTCCCACTTTGTAAAGGGGGTTAAGCATAGTTATGTTTTAGAGTAGCCGTAATAAATCACTCCCACTTTGTAAAAGGGGTTAAGCATAGTTATGTTTTAGAGTAGCCCAAAACAACTGCCATACTAACAATTTAGAAGAATGAAAGTAACTAATAATATGTGATTGTGGGTTGGAGAATATGCCAACACATATAAGGTGAGTGAAAAGAGTGACATATATATCCTTGGGGTCACGTTGATGGAGATCATCACTGACAGACAACCTATAGATCCTGAATTAGGGGAGAATAGTGACATTTTTTTGTTGATTTCTCACAATTTTTTTACTAGAGAACCACATTTTCTACCAAAGAACAAAATTTTCTCACAATTTTTTGTTGATGGATAGAAGGATACATTAAATTTATAAGGAGAGCATGATTAAGGTGCTCAAAATAACAGTTCTCTACATCGACCGTCTTCCTACTTTAAGGCCTTTTATGCAAAAAGCAGTGGATTTGTTATTGGAGGTTCATCCATGCCCTGCTTCCTCCTATTCAAGTAGATTTTATTTGGAAATGGGCACACTGTAAGAGTTTACATCCATTATGTACTTTTATCTGTGAAATCCAACTGATCAAGATTAATGACTAGATGATGTTGTCAAAATGCTTCTGGGGAAGTAAGAAGGAGGTTGAAATCGCCCCTTGTATGAAAACCAATCTTTCAAAAATTTCCAGTTCAAACATTTGATTATGTCCTAGCAAAGTTCATTGTAACATAATATTGAAAAATTAGTGCGGAGAAGCAATATTTAGAAATTAAAAATGAAAAATTTTGAAATATATTGGCATTTGACATCATTTCCTTGACATAGTTTACTTTGTGAGAGATTTTATTTTGTTATTTTTTCCCACTTAAAGTTGACCTTTGTCTCACTCTTCTCTGATCATTATTGCAAACACCTGATTATGGAGCAAACAACTACCTTTGTGAATTTAGATTGAGGTCAACATTTTTATATTAAGAAGCCATAGCAATGGTGTTAGGTGTATTTTTGAGATACTTGTTGGTTGGTGTAACAAACCTCCTATTTTGTTATGACAACAAACCTCTCATAACAAGTGCAAAAAAAAATTGTGTGTGTGCATGTGTACAAGGGTAATAAAGACATTATACTCTACGTCGCAACACGACGACGAACATGACACATGCAACTGCGACAACAACATAACAACCTAAGACGCACATCAAGCATCTGGAAGCCATGAACGACAATCAACCGACGAAAAATAAGACTGACTACCCACCCGTCCTACCTTGTAATGGTTAGGACCTCCAGGACACATAAGCAACGCTCAAGCCCAGGTTCCCATCGATTTTGACCATTTAAGGTCTCAGGGTTGGCAATTGTTCTGAGGAACAAGGAGGTGTCTACATCCCGCCCGACACAAGCAGACCAAGACTATTAAGCTAAGGACAATCACCCTAACATCACAACGCACCTGAAATTAATTACACCAAAAACTAGAATCTCTTACAGTGAGCGAACCAAGCTCATTAAATGTTTACAATACCAAGTATGAACATTAATTAGAATGAACATCAACGCCCTCAACGGGAAGCGCAAGCAAAAACAATTTCGTCAACACCCAACAAGTCTAAACTAGTCAATGATTACCATCTATTTTATCTTTGGTTACCATTCTAAAAGGGGCATGTCTAATTTACAATTAGCCATTAATGCCCCCTCTAAATTGACTTTAAATACAAACAACTTAGCAAGTCTAAGTAAGCAATACTAGAACTGTAAACAATAAATACAATCTAACCTCAATTATAAATCAAATTAGCAAGTCAAATTTGCAATTTAGTCACCACTCACCAATCTAATTTTAATCTTTATTACAATCTAATTGGGCATTTCTAATTTAATCCAAAATCTCAACCTAACTAGCCATCAATAGTAAATAACAACATTAGCAGTATTAAGGAAGAATGCTACCATTATAACACTTATGAACAACTTAAATCTCAACATGTTGTCTTAGCTATATTGACCGAACTAAAAGGTAACAAACTATCTAATAAGATTAAAGAAACTGCTGAGAAAGGACAGTGTAATTAAATCTAGCTATTTTCACATATCTATGGTCGTAACACAATTAAGTTCACTACCCTTATCGCAGTCGTACAGTTAAGATTACTATAAATAATTAATTCACTGCAATAATAACAATGCCTTGCAAGCATGGCTGACAACTCTAAGTAAATACATCGTCGTTTAAAAAAAATCAAGGGAAGGGTAACTCAACTACAGTTATTTCCGTCATAACTTGCTGATAGTTAGCTGGATAAAGCTATACGAGTTTGCTAAGTAGAAAAAGCAGGTATAGGAAACCCTGAAATTGTGAGTAAAGTATGGATTCGCTACACCCACCGTCCTCTTGTCAATCCATTAAATGTTGTCACACAACTTGAAGGGGTTGCGGTCAAGGAAACTAAAACTATAATCGTTGTCAAGGAAACTAAACCAGTAATCGCTATCCTCCTAAATGGACTGTCTAGAATCTTGTGGTACAAAAAAATTTCTTGTCAACCATGAAACGACTATCATCAAGGAACTGTGGTCTGTCCAGTGAGAAGTTGCTGACGAACAAGTAACTTACAGTCTGAAGGTATACTGCTATCGGCTGGGTGTAGTCGATTTTCAACTTTTGTTATTAATGTAAACCATTCAAGCGAAAATCATGATGGTATTCATGCTATCCCACCATACTATTCAAAAATTACACTATGGTTATTCTAACCATAGATCGAATCTCTCTGCCATACACTAGGGTAACCAATCCAGATTTAATGCGCTAAACGCATCATCGATGCCAATGAAGGAGGGTTTGTTGGAATGGATTCCACGACCCTGTCCAATTTAACAAAAAGATTTTACCATCGAGCCACATGCGAGAGCTACGGAAGTTGGGTCGCTGCCCAACCTACGGCGATCATGCATGCACACACAGATAAGTTGCATAACCCCAAAAACGTGAAGTTGTCAATCAATCCACGATCACGCATGTACTGGCTGAGTAGTAGCTACTGCTAGGTCGCGGGTCACACGCTAAGAAATTAGAGGTTGGGAGATGGGTGGAGCACCCAGGTAAGGAGTTTATATCTGGAGTGGAACTATTATTCAGATTACAAAAAAAAAAAAACTGCACAAAATGAGAAGTTAAGCACTTGCATAATCGGTGAAATAATGCAGGGTATCAATGCCCAGGAAAGCAAAAAAAAATCGCAGAGAACAGTAAGAGGAACGCAAGGCTAGATTGGCCATTATTAATGAAGAACAGACAGAAAACGAATTCGCCTCTACATGATATTCACACAGTTGAATTTCACCATTTTTGTGATGAGGACGCAAGGTTAGATTCTCCATCATTAAACAAAACTCAGGGTAAATATTTTACAGTGATCACATATCGCAATCGCCGAAGTCATAAACATTTTTCTTTTTTTCATCCATTACCAAATTACAACAGCAGAGTGAATATTTTTACATCTGTTACACAATTATAATCGCCTAAATAATAAAAAACAGTCAATCCAACAAGAACTAAAGACAGATTGAAGTTAAATATTTTTCATCTCAGAATACCTATATAAAAATGCTGACACCAGTAAGAGAATGCCAGGGCCCTAAGGATAACTCATCGAAAGGATCACAGGGGTTCTATCAGTCGAGGCACAGAAAATAAACAACAAGGAAGCAAGATAATCCAATGCCAAGGCCGTACTAAAGGACACAAGTCAAACAATCAGGAAATGACATCCACAGAGGTAGATGGCTAAAAGGTTCGCCTTCGCTTCATCATCCTCGCACAGAAAAGTAGGGCGTTGAGATCCATAGGTCTTTTAACGCTAAGGCGACGACCGTAGATCAGGATCCTGGCCGACTGCTCAAGCGAGGACTGACGAGCTAGGGACAAAGACTAAACAACCTCGGGGTCACAATCAACACCACAGGGCAGTCACGACATGCAGGAAAACAAGGCCATAGGAGGCGACCACCAAAGAGCTAGGCTAAGAAAATTTTAGCTATCAATCTAAACATCCAATCTACTTACATAATCAACATGCAGATCCAATCATAAAACCTACAACATTCTACCATTCAAACGAAAAAAGCGTACCGTTGCCTATTCGCCTGCTCCGAGTGACGTCCGCGCGCTCTAGCAACTCCCGCTCGTCGACCGTCGAGACTTCACCGGTACCTCCCAGCCAATGCTAGGGGTACTCTTCTTCCCCCTTAGCCCCCTGAGCCACAAAGGGGCCACACACACTATCCAGAGGTTTCGTCTAGCTCCCAACTTGCCTCGCAAGGCCGAGCTACCACTCCTCTCCGAGCTGGGTATCCCCAACTCCCACAAATAAATCAGTCAAGTAGATATTTCTGCAGTGTAACGTTACGCAAACAAAAGATCTCTTCTTCATCCTTCTTCCTCCTTTATTATATAGAGTTTCAATCTCCCTTTCTTTCCTAAAATCTTATTTAATTAAAGTTTTAAAAATAAATTCTTAAAAATTCTTCTCCATACAAGTGTCACCCACCCCCTACATTCCTCCATTATTTAATTTCTTTAATTAATTAATTATCTTATTTCCCTCACCCACCTAAAGTTTACTCCTAGAATCACTCCTAGGTGTCCCCAAATTCCCTTACAGGTTTTAAAGGCTTTCCCTATTTTGAAGTTGCTAATTCAGTTTAAAATTAGAAGGCTCTTAAATGGTAGATTCTTTACTAAGTTGACTTTCCGCTTTTTCCCTTTTTATGTTACCTCTTTTCCCTAGTTTTCTAAATTTTTTTGATTTTCCCTCTTTCTCCTTTTTAATTAGAACTCAAAAAGGCAGGTGTGGAATTTTAACCCCTTTTCCCTTTTATCATTTAATTAATATATATATTTTTTAAATTATCAAAAAGATAAAATAATTAATCCCCCCCCACCCCCTTTTTTTTTTACATTTATTACTACAGATTTTATTTTTATGAATAACTTAATTTCTTACTCCCTTCATGTTACAAGATTTAATGAAGGTCAAAATTATTATTTAAGTTATTTTTATTATTATTATTATTATTATTATTATTTTAGAGAAGACAAGGTTCTACCACTAGCGTAATTTAGACTTAGGCCTTAATTTTCATACTAGGCAACATTTAATTAGGGAAATTGTTTTAAAATTACTTAACATGTTATTTGTCTTAGGGCCAACTAGATTCATCCCTCTATCATTAACAACGCGACGTGCCCTTCAAGACGCACTAGGTGCTCCAAGGGTGCCACTTGCCTCATCTGTTCCTTTGCGCGACGTGCCCTTCAGGATGCACTATGTGCTCCAAGGGTGCCACTCGCCTCTTGACTGATCTGGTAGACATCAATAACCCCTGGAGTCAACACTCCGCCAGGTGAACTTGTGGGAGACTAAGGGCTTCTAAGAAATAAGGCCCCCGCCTTATTGCGCACCCCTTAGAATCATCATGAGCGATTGTCGTAGTCTGCCCTCACAGCATTGTGGGTCCTCTCGAACTAGGTAATCGTTAACCTACAGTTCAAGCCACGACAGGAGTGTTAGTAGGTTGTGTCAGGGTTGTTGTCCACACCTCTCCCTCAACATCTCTAGTAGTCGTGCATGACCCCTTTACTCCATATGGGAGTCTGGTCGGCAAGCTATCGTCAGCCTGCATCATTAACAAATCATGTTAGAACATGTCCATATCATATCATCCAATCGGATGCACTAATATCACAGTAAAAACAATCAAACCCCAATGGCACATTCCCTGACTCGATCCGAAGTCCAAGGGGTTCCATCGATGCCTTTGCATCCTCGAGGTCCAAAACCCTGCACACTCAGTATAACCGAGTCAATAGCATCTGTCTATGTCAACGTAGTAAAACAACATGTCATCAACCCATAATGCCTCATAATCAAAATCAAAAGTTTTAATAGCATAATAATCTGGATTACTTGCGAGCAAGTGTCCTCAAAGAATAAGTTCTCTCAGTGCGCCAAAGCGGGATGTTACAGTTGGGATGTGGTTCATAGGTTTAATTTGAGTTAATTTTTATTGAGTTTATAAAAAATATGAAAAATTATCTAAGCTTATAAATAAATCTGTAATTTTTAATTAATAAATTTCACTTTTGATTAATTTGTGGGCATATACAAATTTAGAAAAATAATTTAGAATGGAATAAAAAAATTGAATTGTGAACAATGTTTTACATTACAATTTGAATTTTTATAAATGATATAAATATTCATAAAATTTTAATCTTTTAATATATATTTTTTTAAATTTAAAATGCTTCTTTTGACAGTTGATATAAAGTTCCATAATATATACATGAGAGTATGATGACACATTTTGTAGAAAAAAGAGAGATCATACTAGCCACCATGAGTGAATCCAAAATTAGGTAAGCACTCGTTATAAAAATCACCCAAAATCACTAAAGAAATCAACACAGTGATTTAAAGCATACAATAACGTTGAAATTAGTCTAGTTAGCACAAATTCATTCACAACAATACATGTTTGTCACACATAACCAAATGCATAAACATTAATAAGCATAACATAAATAAATAATGAGATGATGCCCATTTCATGTGGGGGTCATCATTGCTCTTGAAGGCTGTTCTCCAACCATCATTGCTTGTCTTTGGATATAGGATTGTATGCCTCTAGCTTTCATTAGCCTACTCAAGATTCTTTGGAGTATTTTTATTTTTTTAAATGACAAAGGCAAGTTGTGGTAAGTTATCATTTTGGTTTTTTGATAGATGGGGTTTGTTGTGGCAACATTATCTCCTCTCATAGGGAACTTGAAAAGTCTTTGTCATTACCTTCCTTCAACCTCAAGGATTTTGTAGAACAAAATAAATGAGTTGGAGAGTCAAAGAGTGGCTCCTTACTAATAAAATAGGGATCAACCCCTCACCCAAACCTCCATAAATGGGCACAAGTGCACCGCATTCAACTCAACCTTTTGATTCTGCATGCCACAAATTAGAGTATCATCTTAACAACAAAAAATGTTATTGTGCCTTATTAAACATGCCATCATTTCATTTCTTCCAAATGAGGCACTTCAATTCTTATTCGTTGGCATGTTGTGTAAAACTCAATGACTTAGGGATATGGAAGTAGGAAGTAGTTGGCCACGTAATTTAATAACACAACCCTAAGTGGACTTCGCATATACACAGTGGTGATGCTAAAGGATGCTAAAGGTGTTAGGGATTTTTGGGTCTACCATAAAGTGGCGATGCTAAAGGATGCCAAGGTGAATCAATTTGCTCCTAATAGTCAAACCCACAAGAATGAGGAACAACATAATAAAGGCCTTTTTGGGCTCAACCAAAGGTTTCTGATGTAGGCAGTCATACAGCTGCTAGAGTACTATTTACTTCTCTATCTTCCACGCCTAATTTAGAGAGGAGCCATGACACACACCGCCAGACATCCACGCATCGGTCAGAGTCTAGAGATGGTGACAGAGATAAGGCTGGTGATGTGGCTGACATGGTTGCATTTCCTGGAGCTAGACATGTGACAAGCACGTGGACCCTTCTGTGCACATTTTTGGTCGACGATAATAGACTTCCATTAAAAAAAATAAGAATCTCAGATAATTTTTCATAATTTAATTGTTTCATGTTGTCCATCTCATACACAAATCATCTAGATTATTAATTTTAAATTAATGATCATATCTTTTTGTGTGTAGGAAACCACCATTTTTATAGGCACCTAGAGCACAAAGCCTTGTTGATTTTTGGGGCAACCTTACAAATGAGGTGGAATTTCCAAAATTCCAACCTTAAAAAGGAACTTATGGATTATCTTGAAGGCCTCTTTGGAGTAGACACATTCAATAAAAAAGAGGTCACCTCTACAGTGGGTGAATATTTAAAATATACGCGGAATGTTTATAGACGAAGCTTGGCAGGAAATCTTAGGCATGAGTGGCCTCACTCAATTGCAGAGAGGGAGTGGAAGGCGATCATTGATGATGCAAAAGAGAAGATTTTGAAAAATCAGGAGAAAAAATAACCGGTACACCAAGGTAAATTACAATATTTTGATTTCAATACCAGCTTTAATTTTATTTAGATCTAAATAAAAGTGTGGTTATATATAACATACTTGAAAATTTGGATGATAGGTTGCCTGACACTTCAAAGGAAACCAAATAAAGGATTGTCAAACATGGCCAACACAAGCTAGGCTAGGGAGGCTACTCGAGGTTACAGTCACGAATCGTAAGTACCCAAACATCTTCAGAATATTATTTGTATCGCCTTACAACTTTCAAGTAATTCCAGCCAAAAACATTAAAAAATCATACCCTTATGCCATGCAGAGCAACGACTTCGGAACTGAAACCACGGAGGAAGACCTCCAACTTGGTTACAAGTATGGTTATAAAGTCGTGGTTGATCATAGGAAAAGAATGGGGCAAACCCCAAGATCCAGTTTGCGGGATAAGGTAAATAAAAATCAGTCCACATTAACCTTTCATTACTTATAAAATGCGTAAATGTTTGATATCGTCCATAATTTAATGTCTTACTTTGTTTTAATTAGGGGAGAAACACTATCAATGAAACCATTAGTACTGGACAACAGAGCATCGATAGTGCAACACAGCCAGAAGATCATGGTGCTCCCCAACAACCCCATCCCAGTGGGGTGCAGCCCCAAGATGTTCCTATGACTGAGGCCCACAAATGTTCATGCAACCAATTTACAAGTACTTCTTCGAATGCTACCAAATTATTATAATCATGTTCGTACCTATGAAATCAATTTGATTACTAAAATTTTTGGCCTACATGTTGTCAAGCTAGTTGGAGGGCATAAGGTACTTTATTAGGTTTCTTGTTCTACATCCAATGTCATATGATTGTCCTTATTGTCCAGGATAACATTTCAATATTTGAGGTTTAACTATATATAGATCTTTGCAAATTCTATGAATAATATTTTTTTTCAAAGTCTAGAGTATTTAAAAATGTTCTCATTGTAGTAGTTGTCTCTAAGACCGTGTATTACAGTGTTACCCAAAGCAAAATTGTTTTTTCAAGTCATTGTAAATTTGAAATATCATCTCTAATAAATTGAAATGGGAAATTGAAAAGGTCTGTTTTATAGTTATTGGTAATATGTTCTACTCAAAGTTGCACATACATAGACGCTTTGATCTAAAAGGTCCATCTCAAGGTCGCTCAACAGACAAAGTTGAAATTGAAGAAACAACAACTCTCAAGGATATGGATTTAGAATTTGTCTTTTACCTTGAACTATCTCGACGTCAGGCACTTATAACACAAGTTCATTAAGCCTATGCTCTTATTGTTATGGGTGTTTTTTTCTTTGCTTTTGATCAGTGGACATTTTACATTCAGGGATTTTAAGTTTTAAACATCTTAAATTTGTTTGGATCTGAAGATTTTTGGTATATTTCAATGCCAACCTCTGAGGATTGGCATGTAAAAGTATTGATGGATAACCCTTTATAATATTAGATGATATATTTTATCATTTAAAACAAAGTGCATAACTCTTTTTCTTTGAATTTAAACCTCATTTTTTTTTTTGTAAATAAAAGTAGATCCTTATATTAATGACATCTATAAGTTGTACAATGACAAGTATGAGCCACATGTTCCGCCACAAATGGGAAACCAGAACATGTGGTTCTTAGATGTTCATAGATTGACACATCATCATGTATGCTAGCATTGTTTGAACAAAAATGCTTACACAAAATTCTGCAACCTATCTGTGTAAACAAAAACGTTTGTACAATATTTGAACGGTCGTTAGGACCAACTATTGACAGAGCTACTATTAACAAAACTACATAGACAGTAGGTGAAAAAACTGCACAATCTTCTATCCTGCTGCTGTGGTAAACTAGACCAATAATCCTGCAACTAGAATTGACAAAGAACCATAACCTGGAGACTTCATTCCGTTGTCGAGCGTGGTTGTCCATGAATTGTGTAGACCGGAGTGAACCGTTGGCCACATGTAGGGCATCTGGCGCACGTAGAAGCATCCGCTAATACGCCGAACAAGATGTCCATCATTTGGCCAAGGATGCTCTGAGAGTGCATCTGATCGTCGTGTTTATGCCAGATCTCGAAGAGGAGTTGGAGGTGCTCCTCTGTGAGGGGGTTAGCGAATTTTTGAGGCTGCTCCTCCTCCTCTTCCTTGCCTTCTACCTCTATGGTGGTCTCGTTGGTTGTCGTTGCGTTATCCTCTAATTTCCAGCTTGGGGGGATTTCCTCCTCCACCATACA
>SNQJ01S0057467.1:30744-49781 GCA_010110895.2 Picea sitchensis
AACCAGGGTGGCAGGGTGGTGCAGGGGAGAACATTGGTTCTCTGATATACAGGTCGATGCCTGTATGATTGGAAGTTGGTGCTTCCATCCAGTTGGTGCTGGAACATTCAGGGAGTTGGTGCTTCCTTCTAGTGGGTGCTAGAGAAACCAGAGAGTTGGTGCTCTCAGCAAGTTGCATCTGGAAAAACAGAGGTTGTAACCTCACAATGAGTTGGAGCTCATGTGTATGATAATGTACAGAATGTAAAGATTACTTATCATATAAAGAAGAAGAGGTTTTCACCCTTTATGGGTTTCCTCAGGAACATCTGTCTCCGTACTATGCATGTGTGTGATTGATGTTGAATACTCTACTGCATGTTTATTGTGATCATCATTGAGAGCTTTGTAATGAATTTAAAAATGGATATGATTGTTTAAGCATAGTAACAACTCATTCACCCCCCCCTCTAGTTGTCCAACAACGCCTCGTCTTTCACTGAGCTTAGGCCATGGAGAAAAAGAGGGGTGGACGGAGGGACGTGTTCTGAGGAGCTAAAGAGGAGCAGACTGAGGAGCCTCCTGCGACCTCTGGATAGTATGTCGAGGGCTGACAAAATGAGAAATAAGAGCCCATTGGGAGGGGGTGAGCCTATTGCGACGGGAGAGGGTGTTGTAATAACGAGCACCCCTCTTGGAATTTCCTCTTTCCCTGGGCATGTTGGGGGTGGTATGGAGGTGAAGGGTTGTGGGAATGGAGACTGAGAGAGGGTGTTGAGACGAGTGGTAGGAGGCGGAGGTGTTGAGAGGGAGTTGGTGGTGACTGAGCGTGTATGGTGAGTAGAGGGTGTCAGAGCTAGGGAGGATGTCACTGGTGCTTAGGAAAATGTCACTGAGAGCAGCAATGGTGGAACTCTTGGGAGAGCCGAAGAGTAGGACAGGAGGAATGCACCAGGGTGGATCAAGAATGAAATAATACACCAGGGCAAAACCCTGTTTACAGCCCTTATCACCATTGAAGCTTGAGTTGACAACCCTTGTCACCATTGAAGCCGAGTTGACAACCAACTCAGTCCTGGTACGCCTAGTTTGGCTGGCTCGCACTGCCATTAACCTAGCCAGTCTAGCCAGGTGCACTACCATTAATATCCTCATGGTGTTAGCCATGTTGGAGTTAATGTATGTGGGCTGGAGGCCCGGGTCAATAACTCCCCTGGTTGCTCGGTTCCAAGTGTCCTCAGACTCTGTTCAGGTGGCACCCCATCCAGGTGAATTTAAACCTCGTTAAAATACTTTGAATGTGCCAAAAGATTCCCAACATGTCATCTACAAAAGTGATGAGTTATGGAAAAGGCTTGCATTTTCTTAAATAGAATATTGTGCCTTTGTTCTTCATGTCTCCAAACAGATTTAAACTTAAAATTTGCATTTTTGTGGAAATTATCTTTTTTATCTGCGAGTGTTAATTGTCCTTGAATTGTAAATGGAACCCACTCGGAGGAGGAAAAATTCAGGGTTGTTAAGTTTTAGACATCTTAAATTTGTTTGGATTTTGAAGTTTTTTGGCATGAATGAGAGCCTCTTAAGATTAGCAGGTAAAAGTATCGATGGATAACCCCTTGATAATATTAGATAGCAGATTTGATCATGAAAGCAAAGTGCATATTCCTTTTCATTTGAATTTAAACCTCCTTGTCTCCTTAAAAGACTTTGCATGTGCCAAAAGATTCTCGACCTGTCATTGACAAGAGTGATGAGTTTTGGAAAAGGATTTGTTTTTCTTTGTGTGCAAATGCTGATTCATAACCTAGATAGTTAAATAGAATATTGTGCCTTTGTTCTCCATGTGCCCTACCAGATATAAATTTAAAATTTGCATTTATTGTGGAAAATATCGTTTTATTATTTATCTGCAACTTTCAGTGTCCTTGAATTGTGAATGGAACCCACCTAGAGAAGGAAACATGGGCTAGACATCTAAAAGAAAACAACACAAAATGTGGGAAACTCCAGGAAATGGGGAATTCTCAGGAAACAGGAAAGGAAACTAACATCAGAAAATAATATCTTTGAATTTTCGGACTATTGTTTCATCATTCATCCACTTTAGTACACAAGTTTCATAAAATTCGGATGCCTAGATGATAGGATTGTCATTGTTGTCTTTCATATCAGATTTTAAATATCAAATCGTTGTTCAGATTCATATCAAAACATAGGTTAAAAAATCTAAAAGGTGAAAATAGAGTAGGAAGTTGTGCACTAGTATCATAGGTACAACAAAATGACTAATGGCACCATTGTAAATTAGAGAACATTTCCCTCCTTGTGCTTAAAAACGACACTATTTTTAAATGCTTGGTTGTTAACGGTTTTCACTTTATATAGTTTTTTATATGGTTTAGTATTTCTTAGGGTATATTGTATTTCAATATTGTACTTGTATTTTATTAGTGAATTTTTATTAATGAATGTTATAGATGTTTGGCAATTTGTTTTGCTCAAAAATCCTTTTATAATTGGCTCAACATACTGTGAATAAGGGCATCAATTGTTTTTTAAATAAATATATGTCGTCACAAGAGCGACGACCTCAAGGAATATTGCGACGAAATTGCTATACAATAGATGAAAAATTGTATAGAGATTTCGTTGAACTTGTCGCTCTTGCGACGATCCATTCGATAGATGATTCGTCCCAAGATTCTTCAGCTTGTCGCTCTTGTGACAATCTCCCTATATTGTCAATCTTGCGACGATCTCCCTATATTATCTCTCTTGTGACGATCTCTCTAACATGTATCTCTTGCAACGACCTCCCTAGCTTGTCGCTCGTGTAGCGATCTCCCTACCTTGTCTCTATTACGACGATTTTCATTACTAGTTGCTCTTGCGATGATTTCCCTTCCTTGTCGCGCTTTCGACGATTTCCCTACTTTGTCGCTCTGGCGACGATACCCCTTCTTTGTCACTCGTGTGACGGTATCTCTTCTTTGTCGCTTGTATGACAAATTCCTAGTTTTGTCGCGCTTACGACATTGTTTCAGGTTCTTCTCACTTGCCATGTCATGTGAAGAAACGTTTGGGAGACCCAAGATTCATCGCAATATCCACGACATAACGTCACAAGAGCATCGAAATAACCGTCGCAAAATGACCCAAATTTACTAGTGTTTCTAGTCCTTTCCAATTCCTAGAGCTACCTTCAAACAACCCTTTGTACTAAGAAGAAGTTTTCTCCTAACAAGAACCACATAAATGTATACATCACAAGGAATACAATGATGGATTTCTCACTCCAGTAAATTCTGCTCAAGGAAAGTTGGCCATCCCAATTGCAAATTATATACCATATGGTAAGAAATATAAATTCTGTGGAAAAATACAATGGAGTGTTGGACAACTGAGAAGGGGGGGGTGAATCAGTTGTTACCGTGCTTAAACAATTATGCTTCTTTTAAAAACTTTACAAGGCACTCAATGATGATGACAATAATGCAGGGAAATAAACGTTGACACATTCAGCATCAGTCACATATATGAGAAACACAGAGACAGATATTTCCCGAGGAAACCCATACAGGGTAAAACCTCTTTTTTTTTATATGATAAGTAATAGTTACATTCTTTACATTATCATACATATGAGCACCAACTCATAATGAGGCTACAACCTCAGTTTTGCAAGTTGCTACTTGCTGAGAGCACCAACTCTCCGTTTTCTCTAGCACCCACTAGAAGGAAGCACCAACTCCCTGATTTCTCTAGCACCAACTCCCTGTGTTCAAGCACCCACTTGAACCTCCGAGGACACCAGTCCTCCCTAGCACATCCCAACCACCCTGAATTATAAATTCTTTGTTACTAAAACTTATTACAGCGATACAAAATTATTCAATGGCTTACCAGCCTTGTCATTGTTTTGTTACACTACTCTGCCCTGTCTGCATCAGTGTCTTCTGCACACCCCTAGCACTTTCTGTTCTTCTGCCTTTTATGCTCTATGCGCCATATTCCTTCAATGCACCATTCCTCGACTATGCATTTCTGCTCCTGTGCTCTGCCTCCTTGTACACCCCCTGAATGCTCCTCCACAGCGACAACGCTTATCTCTTCTTTTTTTCAGCATTCTCATTGTCTCTGTTGTCTTTGTGCATGCAATATTCGCAATGCCTCTGCATGCTCACTCCGCACCAAATTCCTCCACAACTCGAGTGCTCTGTCTAATTATCATCATGACTCTTCAGCTTCTCTCGTCATTTACCACTCGTTCAACATCACTGTATGTTATACTGAGATTCCTCAACCTCTCTAGCAGTTTGAGACTCTTCGTCTTCTCTATGACAGTCGAGCTCACCTTCTCTGTTCCAATTACAGGCCTCCATGTTCATCCAGATATCAATCCCCTCCACGAACATCTTCATCCCTCTTGAATATTCCCAGAGACTCTTCACCTCCTCAGTCAATCACCCCGAAGTGTCTTCGAGTCCTCTGGCAGAAACCATCAGTGGTTTCTGGCAGTTACACTGTGTCATGCTACAGTAGCCCTCCAATCTTGTTCAAATTCACCTGCATCATTGGATTGGTTCCATGGGATCTTGCATTCATTTCGGTATTTCAGCATTCGGCAATTCGGCATTCGTGTGACCATGTGTCTCGACACTCCCAGTCGCGATCCCCGAAAAGGAGCTTGGTTGCTCTAGCTCTTTCCTCCATCTCTCGCTGATGTGACCAAGGGTTGTGATCACAGCCTTATGCATAAAGCGCTTTCGTGATTTCGCATTTCGTGAATCTGGAGATGAGGCATCTCGACTCTCCAAGTCGCTATCCCCGAAACCCCGAAATGGCGTGGGATCAACGGTCCTGATCAACACTTGATCTGACGGCTCAGATTATTTCGCGATTTCGCATTTCGCAATTTCGGCATTCTTGATATTCAGTGTTCTTGTTACTTCAAAGTTCCGATCCACGAAACTCCAAAATGGAGTCGGATCAACGATCCAGATCACATCTTGATCTGACGACTGCAATTAAATCACAATTTTGCATATCGCGATTTCGGGATTCCTGTGGTTAATATTCTTTGACATCTCCAACTCTCGACCCGCGAAACTCTGAAATGGAGTGAGATCAACGGTCCAGATCAAACCTTGATCTGAGGGCTCAGATCATTTCGCGATTTCACATATCGCGATTTCGACATTCCTGTGGTTAATATTCTTTGACATCTCCAACTCTCGATCCGCGAAACTCCGAAATGGAGTGGGATCAACAGTCAAGATTTTATCAAGACTTCGCAACTCCACGAGCCTTCATTGATCCTGATCAACGGTCCATATTTGGCCTCGATCTAACGATTGAGATTATTTCGCGATTTCACATATCGCGAGTTTGAGAGGTGAAAGGCTAGAGCATTTCATACCTTTGACTTTCCAGTCAGCGAAATGATGATCTGTGTCCACGTGTCCTTCCCGAAGATGGACGGTCCTCCTGCTTTCGGGATTTTGTAAGCCCACTTCTCCTAGCACTTTAAAGAACGTGCAGGCTCTCCTGGATCCAACGATGGTCAGACCCTGCGCTCAGATCTAATGCCCGAGATCTATCCTCCATATCTGCACGCTCCTCTTGTCTACATTGAGATCTAATAGCCATCGGGAATTCTGAATTGTTGATCCAACGATCACTGTTGCTGCTCCTCCCCATTATCACTGCGTTGCTAATCATGCTCCTGTACTCAAACCATCATCGCTGTTGTACTTTCCATCAATGACAAGCATACGCTGCCTGTAAAACATGCCAACATGGAGAACACATTTTTTTCTTATTAACTTCTAACGAACACCCTCTACTGCATATTCCTAGTCTTTCCAATTTCTAGAGCTACCTTGAAACAATCCTTTGTACTGAGAAATAGTTCTCTGATAACAAGAACCATATAAATGTATACATCATAAGAAATAAAATGATGGCTCTCACTCCACTAAAGTCTGCTCAGGGAAAGCTACTCATCCCAATAGGGGATTCTCTACCATATGGTGTCTAACCCCCTTCCTTGGACCTAGTGAAACTCATATAGTACAACTCACTCAGAATCAAGGTGAACACAGTAAATGATGCTCCTACTACAAAGACACCCTTTCGCGGTGTTTCATAAGAGAGATTGGTTACTTGGTAAAAACCCTTATATTTTGTATGGTAGGCATTTCTTGTTGATCCACCAACAAAGAAATCCTCTGCAATGATAAATGTCAACCTACAAAAACAAGATGACTATAGTTTGTTAGTCCTTATTTACAAATACTATTATTCTTGAAATTTGTTACAACCTTTTGAGAATACAAATGTAGTGAGGTTTAAGAATGCCCTATTTAATCTGCCAAGCTATGATCTAGTGGTTGAGATGGGGCATTGCAATTTTAATAACCAAGGTTCAATCCCTAGTGGGGATAGAGCCCCAGATTATATGTTGGCCAAGTTAAAGAAAAACAAATCATTGTACTGCAACAATAGTGTTGGAAGAGCTTCAGACATGCCTTAATACACATCAGCTCATCTTATGCAGAAGGGAAAGAGTATTACCAGGTCGCCATGAATAAAATAATATCCCATGCATGAGATTCAAAAATCGTGTCTGGAACCACCTTAGCCTGCAATGAATAAAGACAGTAACGATGACCAATAAACTGTGCATGGAGAGAAAAAAATAAGGCTTTATTTTTCACTATCCTCTCATAACAAGTGATCTATTCAACTCAAGAACAAGCAATATAAAAATTTCCTTGTTAACAATATAAATAAAACCTTTCAAGATCTTTGAAATGAGAGCTCTCACGCAGCATTCTAAGCTCCAGGATCTCGCCTGATTCCCTGGTAAAATAATTACGTTGTATAAAATCTATCTTCACTAGGTACAGATGTAATTGACATATTCATTAGCCAATTTAGGTTATATGGCTCACACATGAGATCATACTATTTCTTTGAAACTATATGCCCATTTCAATGCCTACGACTTATGATTCTCTTCTAGACCTATGGTTAAGCTAGGATTAATGGAGATTTCCCCAAGAGGATGAAGTTAAGCTCTACAAAATGACTAATAAACTTCTACATGCCACTGTTTATTCTTCTTAAGTAGTGGAAATATCTCATCCCAACTTTATCGTCTCTCTTCTGCAACTCTTTTTAAGGTATATTGAATTCCAGGCATCATGCCCTTCAATACACAGAAGTAGATATGAGTTTCTTTATCCAAAAGCTCAAAAATTTCATCACTGTACTGAACCTTGTATTGTATATGCATCTTGCCCCCTCTTTTGTTCTTATGCTCTTTACTCAATGGAGTATCATATCTAAAGTTCTTAGGGTACTGTTTTGTATACTATGTAAATTCATCATGAAAGAGAAGACTATCAGTGTTAGCGACTCCCAAGAAAAGCCAAGCAAGTACTCCAAATATGAAGGATGGAACATCCTTCATAAACATTCTCTGTAGGTATCCCCTAAAAGAAGAGATGAGGATATGAGTGTGGTCGTTGCAAGTGTTACCTATCAAAGAAACATAAAACATACTTGAATACAGAAAAATAACTTCATTTTAAACATAGTATAGATATTATAATCCATCAACAAAAAACAATATATTTAAATGTGAAAAACTCGATAGATATTATAAACTATTGAAAAGAAGATTTCACACCTATTTTTATTTATAGTGCATGTGTGTGTCCTCTTAGTTTGGGCAATATATTGTGAATAGAATGATGGGTGACGATAATTGGATTTCCCAACCTTTGCTTCATTTGGGGTGAGAAAGATCATTTTGCGACCCCTACTGCGTGTATTTGTTTTTTCCAACATAGATGATTCTCTAATATCACCCTCATTTACCACATTTTTTACCTTTCCATGACTTACCATAGTTATGTCCTCTCCATCATTGCGATCGTCTTCAATAAACACAGTTGTTTATTTTCCATCAAAGACATTTTTTCTTGGATCTTCACCACATTTATAAGAAGATGGATGCAAATTCACTGAAATATCAAATGGATCATCTAATCCCATGGGAGTCCTATCAAAAGTTGGTGGGCCTAAGGGAACACTATCTGGTGTCATATCAAATATTGGCCTATAGCGTTTCCCATAGGAACACTGAATAGTGTCATTAGTATGGAATTTATCGTTTTCTTCAGCGATGGTGTTTAGTGTCTTATCATACAATGTCTTTGAACTTTGTATGAAACAATGAATGGTGTCAATACTATCAAATATCTGATTTTCTTCAACAACGACGCCTGGTGTCTTGTCATATAATGAATTTGAAATATGGTCAGCAAAAGTATCAAACTTTACTTTGGTGAATTAAAAGGAGTTACAACATTTTCTCCAACAATATGAATTTGACTCATTCATTTCCCATATTTAACACCTTCATCCACCCTTTCCTCCATATCTGATGAAGATGGATCACCAATAGATACAATATTTCCCTGCATATATTCAAATAAATACATCCATTGTCAAAAAATATGTCAATAAAAGGGGTTTTCATTTAATTTTTTGTAGAATTATGTAACAAAACATGTGGTATATTACAAAATGTACAGTGGGTGACTCTTCAATAGATAA
The DNA here is from genome assembly GCA_010110895.2 of Picea sitchensis. Taxonomy (NCBI): domain Eukaryota; kingdom Viridiplantae; phylum Streptophyta; class Pinopsida; order Pinales; family Pinaceae; genus Picea; species Picea sitchensis. The sequence goes on from SNQJ01S0057467.1 coordinate 39,355, forward strand.
GGTATCATCCTCTTTACATTGGGAGGAGGTAGACAAAATTTTTTGTTGCAAGAAAAACATGTTAAAAAAAAGTGATTTTATTAAATACCATGTAGTATTGAATTCATATCCAACAAAAAAAAAATACAAATTTGAATAGCTCTTATGGGTGGTGTCTCATTAAACATTTTATGTAGCATACTCCAATTTTTATCCTTAATGATTTTCTTGCGAACATTTTTTTTAATGCATATTTTTTTTCCTTTGATTGATCGTCGTATTTATAAACACGTCTTCTCACACGTTCCAAACCATTTTCACTCAACTCTTGAGAACACTTCACCCCCTATAACATGAAAACAAAATGAACACATCAGTAAAGCATAATTTAATGAAAATATCTGAAAATAAAATTTCATTAAAAAAATAACATACCACATTTTGAACCTCTTTTCGAATGGAAGTGGTCTCAACAACCTTTCTATTATTCTTATAACGATATTCAATGTCGTAATTTTTTTGTTAACGGTCTATTTTCAATTTGGATTCAGATCTAAGCTTGTACCGAAAGCCACGTGGCGCGCCAACATGCAATGTTATGGGTCCCCAAGAATGTACTTATTTTATATGTTTATTAAATGTAGAACACTTGGTACGTCGTAGACCATTGTGTTCACTGGCCAAACAATAAAAGTAGTTGGGCCCACTGTTTTCCTTAAGAACTCTATAATTTGAATCCTCCTTAAATAGTTACACAGTGATATATTTAGTTCATGCAATACACATCACTAATAAGACCATGTTATCTATCTAGTAAATAAATAAATAATCAAAACATAAATTGTTTAGAGAAAATAAAAACCTGTACTATGGCCATATTATTCAAACTTGTGATTTTTATCCGACTTTTGCAACAACAAAAAAACCTACAAAAATAATCATGTATTTATCTTAGTAAATACAAGTCAAAATAATCAACTACTACAATAAGAATGTTTTTTCATGCAGAATGACACCCCATGTAGAATTAGTAGGTCTAAGTCTAAGTAAAGCCATGGAAACTCACAAAAGAATATTTTGGCATATGGCTAATATAACTTTACAGTAGTAAAGATGGAAAATCACAAACTAGAAACAATTCAACAAGTACATCACACAACGCTAACTCACTTCCCCTACAAAAATGGCCCCGAGGTCTTCTTTTCATTAAAATTTCAGTATGTAGTTCTCCAAAATTACAAAAAGTAAGAGCCCTTTTTGTTGAGTGTTCTTGGGTATATAACTAATCATCTTAATAGTACATTAGCACAATACATTACAAAATTGGAAATTTATTCTCCTCCCTGACCTTGATTTTGTAGATAGGAAGTCCAAATCTTATGATAAGAGGAGATCATTTCAATTCTCTTAAAAGAAAAAATTTCTAATGTAATTGAATAATCAAGTACAAACCAATCACCATTTCGCTGATAGCTTCCATTGCTTTCTCTGGCATGCATGGTGTTTGGGCGCAGAATAACAATTGGAACAACAAAATTAAGAAGTGGTCGCAAATCTTTTGATAGTGCACTCGATATTTATGCTCCCACAAGTCCTGACAATAGACATAAATAGGGAGGTCACTATTTTTCCATCTCCAACCCATTCTTTGGTAAGCATGTGTTTGGCAGACCATATCCAACATGTAGGATGACACGTGGAAATGCAGTTGCTTCATTGACACTGCATGTTTTACTACTGATATGGACTTTTCAAGGTTGGTTGAGATGACAGTCGCCCAGTTAAATATATGACTAGTAGTTGTGATAGTGTGTAGCAAGGGAACCCATGATTCCTTGAATGTTCAAGTGTTTTCTTCTCCATAAAGCCTGCACATAAGGGCTACAACATATCTATAAGGGGTTCTGAGCATTTTTGTGGTATAATCTCCGGATCTTGATCTAAAACTTACACTTGGAGCCCACCAGTTCTTAATTGCTTCTTTGCAATCTAAATTACATTTCAACATCCATTCATCTGTGAGTTGAATCTCTTAAGTAAGAAGCTTATAGCATGCATGTATAGTTGAGGCCTGGAATGATGCAATAGCTTTTCCTTCAGTATATATTATCAGTCTATTGTCAATATCAGTTCGATGGATGATCCAATAAATAACATCTGCACACGGAAACACTCGGGATGTGTAGCTATATGATAAATTCGAGACCTTTTTAGAGCGTGGTAGACACCCAAATCTCGATCATCATTTGATACCTCGGGATAGGAATCTCGGTGGAACATCTAGTAAATTTCTCCCCATTTATATGCCACATCGTTTTCCAGGATGCATGCGGTGTCATTGTAAATGGGGCCTTCCCCTCCTTTGTCTGACCTAGCTTCAAGAATGGTCTCTTTTCCATGCCTCCTCTTGTAATGTTCCATAGATGTTCCTTCGATTCACTCGCAACAAGCTAGGATGTTAGTATGCTTAATATCTTCAAATTTAAGTTGAGGTAAACTCTAAATCGATTGATCTTAGTTGATTCGGTGCAATTCAATTATGCCTTGTATTTCTTTGCAACAGTGTTCAAGTTAGAACAATAGACTAATTTATTGAGTTTCGAAATTGTGGTACTATTTCCCATGCAATGACACATTTCTTCTTGTAGAAGACCTTAGATTAATATACGTTTCAAAAACTGTGCCTTATGTCTTGAATGAGAATTACAGTTCAAAGTGTAGGAGAAGCTCTTATAGAACGTTCAAGTTGTTCATGATTGTTAGCTTGTAGCACTTCTCACTTCAACATTTACTAGAAAATATGGAAGCATACTCCAATGTTTCCTTAGCCTCAAAACAAGGACTCAATATGAGGACCCATACAAAAAGGATTAGAGGGGATTTCACCTCAAAACATACAAGAATAGACATTTAGTGCATTCCATGTAAAGCATTCTAGATTCACCCTCTCAAATTATTCCTCACTTTGTCGCAACTTTATTATAATATATTAACCATGATTCAATCTAGCTACAACTAGAAATACAATATATTATCATTGCACATGAGTTAATGGCTTTCCTAGAAGCTTCAAAATAGGTATGTAATCTTCAAAAGTTAGCCTGCCTCTTATATCCCATATTATTGAGATCATTATAAGGGGCGTTGTTATTAGCTTTCTTATCCGATACCACTGCAAATTTATTGTCTTGGAGTTAATGGAAGGATGGAATAATCCTTGGGTAAGGCCTAACTTCAACTCTGTTGCACACACACTAATTATCTATTATAAACTCAGATTTCTATCCAACATGGTATTAGCATGTCATTCACAAATGACAAATAATTGTCTATAAAAGGAAGTTGTTCTGGTAACTCAAGTTGTTATCCCTTTTTGGCATATAATAAAACAAGGTATTTTTCTTGGTATTGCAATGGATTCACCATGAATTTGAAACCTTATTGTGAGGCACTGCCAAACTCTAACAAACTATAATCATGATATAATAAGACATGAGTTGTGGAGACTTTGTTTTATTAATTTTCATGTTACCAACACAAATAAAAAAATAAATACCACTGACACAAAAATAAAAGCATTGATAAACTCACTTAGATTGTTTCCTCAAAATAAACACAGTGAGATACTCTAGCTTCGTGTGTTTCCATTTCCAAGTGTGTTGTTTTGTTCATTTGCACAGTATGATGTTTTGTGGCATTGCATAGGAGACTATCTGTCTACACCATACACATCCATCCGGTTTATTGATATAACCTATCTAGTTTAATTTTGAATTTCCTGCATCTGCATCCAATTTTCAATTTCATTACACAATTTAATGTTAAATAACTTATCCTGACCAGTGCAGACCTCGAAAGTGTTGTGCTCCTAGAATAACATATTACATGACAAGACTATGATATATGAGATGAGCCTCCTTTGGGTCATACCGGTCCACATATACTAGTTGAGGCCACACAAGTCAATGTAATGGTTTATTAATATTTTCTATGATTTGAGGCCACACAAAAACCTGTCTCCATCGATTTGCTATGATTTATTTGTGTGATAATGGCATGATTCGTGAATTTCAAATAGCAAAGGAGTTATACATAAATACGTTTTTTTCCTTGCATCTTTTCATTTATTTATACCCACTGGGATTCTCCTGCTAGTTCAGGTCGATTTCCAAATGAGCTGCAACACCGTCAACATGAGCATGGGGCGCGCAAAGAAGGAAAAAATGATCAAGAAAATGGGTAATCTTCCCCTGGATAGTGATACTAATAGTGTTTGCGCCCATAAATGTGAATACGAGAGAGTGATCATCTTCGTTTACGAGACATTGAAGAGAGGGTTTGGAAACTATTGGCTGATGGAGGAAATGATCGGAGGAGGGCATGCGGAATTAGTAGGGCTCAGGCAAAGCAAAGAGAGGTATCTGCCGGTGTGTGGACATATCAGGTCCCCATCCTTCTCTATTTGAATGGATTCGGAGAACATGTATTTGGAGAGGAGTATGCCATCGATGCCTACGTTCTCCAGTGCTTCGACAAGCTTGAAGGCACCACAAAAGGGCACCACCTCCATTAATGATTTGAACATTCCATAGATTAATGACAAAAGAAAGCTTACATGAGATATGTGAGTAATCTGAAGCTTGCTTGATTTGGTGATCAAATAGATCTCTACAGCAGCATGCCCGATGTCTTCACTCTTACTAACCGGTTCCTCTTATTCATCCAGACGCGTTGTCAAACTGGCCTATGAAGAAAGTTGTCTTTCTCGTCAGTTGCTCACAGTCCAATGTATCATTCAGAGGAAGAGGAATGTCGTTCACAGTCGTTCAGTTCAGAGGCAGAGGAATGAGATGGGTGTGAGCGGGTTCAGGTGCGAGGCGGTACGTAAGAATGAATGGGAGGTAGGTAACGAATTGATGGTGGGCGTTGAATGCAGGAAAATGTCGCGAGATGGGACGAAGGTTGTCGTTTCCCGAGCATGGTTGCCGACCGCCGGAAGGGTCTCTGCCGGGAGATGCGATGGGTAGCCGACCGGAGCTCTGACATGATTGACGACGGGAGTCCGGACACAGAAAAGGGCTGTCGAAAAAGGTTCATTTGGTTTGGCCTTTAGCCTATGCCTTTTTGATCCTCAGCTTCACTTACCAACATTAATATATAATAAAATTGAAAACATATTAAATTAAATTTTAAATAAAAATAGATTAACCGTGGAAATTGTGAAAAAACAAAGAAATTTGAGTCTTATTGTACTTAATATATCCTTCCTTTAACATCTCTTATTTGATTTCGCGCTCTGTCGTTTTACCTATTGGACATTAATATATAAAAACTGAAATTAATTTTTCAATAGAAATAGATAAACAGTGGGAATTGTGAAAATCAAAGAAATTAGAGTATTAATTAGCTTATTCAACGAGAGCAAGGACCAATTTCCAATGCTTGCTCAATGAAAATAAATGTTATTTTAGTAACTGCGTTATTCACTGGCCTCTCAAGCAATTCTAATAGAAGATAAGCCAAAATTTGAGTAAGGTCCGTGTTAAGGATTTTCTTTACAGCAACGGAAGGTCTTTAACATGTGGCTATCATAATTTGATCTATATTAAAGTATTTCATTGTTGTTTTGCTAGGGCTTTCTTCACAAGAAATTGGAAGCACTGCCTTCGAGTAAGAAAAACTTAAAAACCATGGTTGTAGCCGTTCTTAAAAAAGGGCGAAACATCATAAACGTATGCCAGTCTAAATTATTTGCCATTAAATTTAAACCTGATATAGGAAGGGCCACTTGATATAGGTTTGAATTAAAGCAAATTGCTAGAGTCAGTCCAACTTTGATTTATTTTTGGAAAATACTTCTTATAAAATCCCTTTAGCTAAGTTGTTGGGCTATGAGGGGACTAGCTATATCATCAAAGTCACCCTGGACTTGCACTTGGCCTTATCAACATTCACTTGGGGTTTTAAACTTGGATCTTTGTGTTGACACAAGCCTGATCACCTTGCTGCTAGACCACACTCTACAGACTCCAACCTTGAAAATTACTCTTATGAGAATATTTAGGCAAATTTGGGGGTCGCTTTTCACTGCTTCATAGATTAAGTTCTGTATCAGAATCATGCCGTTCCAGAGTGTTGTCCGTTAGGGTTTTCCGTTATGTCAATTAAAGTTATGTCAATATCCTCTGTTTGTAATGATGATATCTTGTAAGAAGTTAGGTACCCTCTCCCAATCAAGAGGAGTTTAATGACCAGAAAAAATGTCTATATAAGTGCGTGCGTCATAAATTAGAATGCTCATTTTTTTCTTATTTTATGAACATACAATCATATTTTCACATAAAAACAATTGCATCTTATGATTGCAAATGTGCGGATCAAACAAGAACAAATTTCACATAACATGAAACTTATTTAACCAATTTTTTTGGGCAATAAGGGTCAACCCTATTTGAATGTCTTCTATTATAAATACTTTTAGACATCCTCTCTTTTTCCAACAGAAAAATCACAAACAATGGCTGGCAAGAGCTTTCATTAAGTACTATATTTGGGTTTGTGCTGAAGTTGGGAAGGGAAAATAAGATTTGGACCAAATTAATCATATAAGATTGAATTTCATGCACTTGTAACTCTAGTGAAAGGATGCATTTACTATGCAAACTAGTTTCATGAATGAATGCAAACACTATAAGACACTAAAAACTAGTACGTATTCTTATGCATAAGGGCAGGCATGATTTGTAAATAACAATAGACTTTCAGAAAATAAATGAATCAATTTGGCATGTAAAAGGATTGTGGCATACATGGTTTAGCAGCACAGCTATAGCAAGTTGAAACAAATGACAACTTGAATAGACTTTCAGAAAATAAATGAATCAATTTGGCATGTAAAAGGATTGTGGCATCCATGGTTTAGCAGCACAGCTATAGCAAGTTGAAACAAATGACAACTTGGATAATCCAGGTGGTATGAGTGTCTTCATGCGTAAGGGGAGGCATGATTTGTAAATAACAATAGACTTTCAGAAAATAAATGAATCAATTTGGCATGTAAAAGGATTGTGGCATACATGGTTTAGCAGCACACCTATAGCAAGTTGAAACAAATGACAACTTGAATAGACTTTCAGAAAATAAATGAATCAATTTGACATGTAAAAGGATTGTGGCATACATGGTTTAGCAGCACAGCTATAGCAAGTTGAAACAAATGACAACTTGGATAATCCAGGTGGTATGAGTGTCTTCCATGATGTGCTCCTAAAATCCTTGGATACACGATTGCTTAGACATAGAGGTGAGGACCATCCAGCAAATTTCTTTTGCCAACTCACTTGTCATTATTTCTCATTGGCTGCTGAAACCTGGCAAAAGGTAGAAACTTACCAGCCGGTTGAAGACAGCTAAGATAAGAGTTCCCTCTACCAAGAACATGCCCATATTAAGAACCAGTAATCTTGATACAGAATGAGAGAAACATGTTACCGTACACATGGTAAAAAGGCTTCAATAGTGAAAAAAACAGAGATAATTTTCAAATACCAAGGATGGACAGCATGATGAATAGAGAGTATTTCAGGAATCTTCAGTTATATGTTATCAATATTATAATTCAAGTCAATGGGTAGTGCTTCAGCGAATCAGCAGTGAAGACAAAGGCATGTCAGTCCACCCACCAAGGACTACAGGTGCTATTGCAGACAAACTATTTCAGACGCTCATAGGCATGTCAGTCCACCCACCAAGGACTACAGGGGTGTGATATACATACAAGAGTTGGAAGGGTTGGATAATGTCATATAGAGCATTCACAGTTCACTGAGTTGGGTGGCTGAAAAATTCAAGGTCCTATAGCAATTAACCATCCCATCAACATGGATTGATGGAGACGCTCATTTGTAACCGGCCGGATCACAGTCTCGGGCGTAGTGTATCGACTAAACGCTCCATTTTTGCCGGAATCTGATTAGCAAAAAAATTGCAATCTAATTTTGACATTTTTGGAGTTTGGCAAGTAAAATGATGGGTGGGAATAATGCACAATAACCCAAATTCGATAAAACAATGAGTCTTCAAATAATGGGTGGGAATAATGCACAAGAACCCTGGGATAAAACAAATCAACCAGAGTCTTCAAATCACTAGAACCATCTACAGGGGCTATTGTAGACAATCTTTTTCAAGAAAGCCATTTCTCTAATTACACTGCAAAATATTTCTGTGAACACATTCAATTTACAGTTTGACGCACTTACCAATTTTTTAAAACGATGTGTCTGAACCAATCTTTCCACCAATAGTAAAATGCTTGCACGTCCTGGCGAGGAAACGATTGTTTGAACTACTAGAATGACTTGCATAATACTCTAACGAACACTTCAAAAGCAGAGGATTGAGATGGGCGCAGCGGATTCAAGTGTGAGGCTAGAGGCAAGAATGATTGAGAGGTGGGTGGTGAATTGATGGCGGGAGTTGAATGCAGTAAACGAGATGTGGATGATGTATGGATGGTATGGGATGATGCTCATGAGATGTGTGGCCGCGAGATGAGGCTGCCGGCAAAGGGTTGACGGAAAAGGTCCATTTCGTTTGGATTTGAGCCTACGCCCACCGACAATACCTGCAGCCATTGAAGTTTGAAAGTGACGACGGCATACTTGAGTTCAAAAATGTATCGAAAATAGAGCTGTATTGAATTATAGTTTTCTAGCCAAGTTGTTCACATTAAATGGCATAGCTTGTTAAGACCAAATTGTCAACAATAAACACTGTAACTATCCCTAAAACATAGGTTAGAAATTTATAATAACTTTTAATCCGAGTCTTTTTGAGATTTCAATAAATTAATTAAAATTTACATTAAACAAAAATATAAACTTACCAAAGGCTGAACACAATTATAACCACCAAAGGCTTAACACAATTGGGTTTTATAATAAACTGATACATATATTGGATGCATTTGGATTAATATTATTGTTATCATAAATATGGATAAAAATATTTAATCTTTTAAAATTAAAAAAAAAAATTGATTATGCACAGGCATTAGGAAAAAGTTGCTCTTCACAAAAAGGCTGGCAGTTAATATTCAACCTACTGGCTTACTATGTAGTATATTATCTAATATTAAATGATATTGAATGGGGTAGGAGGTGGATTATAGGTTATGGGACTTAAAAACAATTTAGATGGAGGATTTATAATCCACCTACGTCTTTAGCAGATTGGAGTTTTATCTTTTGGGTTTTTTGGAAGGTGATATAAATTTGGACAAAATCATTATTTTTTGTTATTTAAATTGCATTTATGAATGCATAAATAGATTTAACCTACTGAAAAATTCCTGGAACACTGGGATTATACAAACTTAGCCACTCAAATCTGCAAATTTAACTACTCATCATAGGATTTAGAACAAAATCAAACGAAAAAAATTACCAAAAACAACCAAAAAGTAGAAGTTTAAACCACTACTACTAAATATTAATTGCCCACAAAAAAAAGTTTAGCCAGCTGGTCATCACGATTTGATCGATGTGAAAGATATTCAGTCGATTTTATGGTGTTTTTGAAAAGTTAGTCCATTATCGATTCGAGAAAATAGTTAAAAAAAAAAAGTCAAACCACTAAATAATGGATTGAAACGGTCCAGAGGTGGACAGAAGGAGTTGGCTAGAAGGAAGGAGGCAGTGTGTCCAGAATGTGGTTGGTGAAGGCCAAAGGTTTAGGTTGACCTAGCCACCATAGTAAATTTTAAATATGATTAAGTAAAAGTAAAAAAATAAACATGTAAATTGATGTATTTATAATAGTGAGGAAGTTAGTGGTTGAAATCACAACCATTGATTTATTGAGACTATTAAAAATATTCCATCAATATTTAATCTTGTCCATACAAAACTGATTAAGCACTAAAAACCTATTAAATGTGCCCATAGTCAATAAATGTACCCCTTTGGGCATAATAAGCGGGGCCTCATGGTTTCTCTTTCAACGAAATCAATCTCATAGTGTTTGCTCTTTGGATCATGTTGTATCCCACTGGAGTGACCTGTGATTTGACAGATGTAAGAGTAAGAGCTTTCGAGCATGTTTCTTTTGTCTTAGAACTATTATTATTAAAAATTTATAAGAGAAAAACGTAGATGAGTTCATTTATTTGTATTATTATTTAATTAATTAAATGTTGTAGTTTAATTGTTTTTAATTTTGATTTTTTTAAATTTTGTTAGAAATTTAATTATAAATTGTTAGATTTGTAGATTTGAATGGTTTATTTTATATAATCTTAAAATGTTTCAGAAATTTTTTAACAAATTGAATCTATTTTTACATTTAGAAATATAATTTAAACAATAAAAAATTATCAAAAAAAATGTTGAAATCATCTCTTTAACAAATACTAAGAAATCAGAAATCTATATTATTATTAAATTATC
>SNQJ01S0057467.1:49791-59927 GCA_010110895.2 Picea sitchensis
TTGTTAGATTTATAGCACAGATTCACACATTCTTGTATATGAATATATGAAGAATGGGAGTTTGTGGGACAAACTGATGATCATACAATGAGATAAACATTGGATTGGAAAACACACTATAAAAAAACACTTGGAATAGATCACGGACTAGCTTATTTGCATAATGATTGTGTTCTTTCTATAGTCCATGGAGATGTCAAAACTATTAATATATTGTTAGATGAAGATTGGAGCCATGCTTAGTTGATTTCAATGTTACAAAAATCAATCCAATGCAAAGGGAGACTCAATGGTGATTATTGTTGGCACCCATGACTACATCATTGTAAGTAATAAATTACTCCCACTTTGTAAAAGGGGTTAAGTATAGTTATGTTTTAGAGTAGCCCAAAACAAATGCCATACTAACAATTTAGAAGAATGAAAATAACTAATAATATGTGATTGTGGGTTGGAGAGTATGCCAACACATATAAGGTGAGTGAAAAGAGTGACATATATCCTCGGGGTCATGTTGATGGAGATTGTCACTGACATACAACCTATAGATCCTGAATTAGGGGAAACAGTGACATTTTTTGTTGATTTCTCGCAAAGTTTTTACTAGAGAACCACATTTTCTACCAATGAACCAAATTTTCTCACAAATTTTTGTTGAGGATAGAAGGATACCTTAAATTTATAAGGAGAGCATGATTAAGGTGCTCAAAATAATAGTGCTCTACACTGACCATCTTCCTGCTTTAAGGAATTTTATGCAAGAAGTAGTGGATTTGTTGTTGGAGGTTCATCCATGCCCCGCTTCCTCCTATTCAAGTAGATTTTATTTGGAAATGGGCACACTGTAAGAGTTTACATCCATTATGTAATTTTATCTGTGAAATCCAACTGATCAAGATTAATGACCAGATGATGTTGTCAAAATGCTTTTGGGGAAGTAAGAAAGAGGTTGAAATAGCCCGTATGAAAACCAATATTTCAAAAATTAATAGTTCAAACATTTGATTGTGTCCTAGCAAAATTCACTGTAACATAATATTGCAAAAGTCGTATGGAGAAGCAATATTTAGAAATTAAAAATACAAAATTTTGAAATATATTGGCATTTGACATCATTGCCTTGACATAGTTTACTTTGTAAGAGATTTTATTTTGTTATTTTTTCCCACTTAAAGTCCTTTGTCTCACTCTTCTCTAATCATTATTGCAAACACCCAATTATGGAGCAAACAACTACCTTTGTGAATTTAGATTTAGATCAACATTTGTATATTAAGAATCCATAGCAATGGTGTTAGGTGTATTATTGACATACTTGTTGGTTGGGATGTGGTTCATAGGTTTAATTTAAGTTTATAAAAAATATGAAAATTTATCTAAGCTTATAAATAAATCTGTATTTTTTAATTAATAAATTTCACTTTTGATTAATTTTTGGGAAGATACAAATTTAGAAAAATAATTCAAAATGGAATAAAAAAATTGAATTGTGAACAATGTTTTACATCACAATTTGAATTTTTATAAATGATATAAATATTCATAAAATTTCAATCTTTTAATATATTTTTTTTAAAATTTAAAATTCTTCTTTTGATAGTTGATATAAAGTTCTATAATATATACATGAGAGTATGATGACACATTTTGTAGAAAAAAGAGAGATCATACTAGCCACCATGAGTGAATCCAAAATTAGGTAAGAAATCATTATAAAAATCACTAAAGAAATCAACACAGTGATTTAAAGCATACAATAACGTTGAAAGTAGTCTAGTTAGCACAAATTCATTCATAACAACAAATGTTTGTCACACCTAACCAAATGCATAAACATTAACAAGCATAACTTAAATAAACAATGAGATGATGCCCATTTCATTTGGGGGTCATCATTTTCCTTGAGGGTGTTCTCCAATCATCATTTTTGTCTTTAGATCTAGGATTGTAGGCCTCTAGCTTTCATTACCCTACTCAAGATTCTTTGGAGGATTTTTATTTTTTTAAATGATAAAGGCAAGTTGTGGTAATTTATCATTTTGGTTTCGTGATAGATGGGGTTTGTTGTGGCGACATTATCTCCTCTCATAGGGAACTTGAAAACTCTTTGTCATTACCTTCCTTCAACCTCAAGGATTTCGTAGAACAAAATAAATGAGTTGGAGAGTCAAAGAGTGGCTCCTTACTAATAAAATAGAGATCACCCCCTCACCCAATCCTCCATAAATTGGCACAAGTGCACCGCATTCAACTCAACCTTTTGATTTTGCATGCCACAAATTAGAGTATCATCTTAACAACAAAAAATGTTATTGTGCCTTATTAAACATGCCATCATTTCATTTTTTCCAAATGAGGCACTTCAATTCTTATTCGTTGGCATGTTGTGTAAAATTCAATGACTTAGTGATATGGAAGTAGGAAGTAGTTGGCCATGTAATTTAATAACACAATCATAAGTGGACTTAGCATATACACAGTGTTGATGCTAAAGGATGCTAAAGGTGTTAGGGATTTTTGAGTCTACCATAAAGTGGTGATGTTAAAGGATGCCAAGGTGAATCAATTTGTTCCTAAGAGTCAAACCCACAAGAATGAGGAACAACATAATAAAGGCCTTTTTGGACTCAACCAAAGGTTTCTAAACACTACAACCAATCGACCCTAGTCATTTGCTTGGATTGAACAACCAAAGTTTATTAAACTAACCATCCAAGATAGGAATATGATAGAACCATCTATAACCATCAACAAATTTATACTTCCTTAAAGTATGCAACCTTGTTTCATTTTCAAACCTTCACGAGGTTTTAGAATATTGCCAGCCTAGCTTTAGAGAAGAGAGAACAATAATTTATTTGATTCGATCAAATACCAACGTTTCTAGAATATTGGCTAGCTAAAATTTGACTTTCAACTCCATGAAAGGTAGTCAATGTAAACTCTAGGCATAAAATATGTGCTCAATAGTGTTGATGTATCTTCTTAAATATCTCAAGGCTAAGAACCATGTTGAGTTGGTCAGAAGTTTTTATTCACATAGTGGAATAAGGGACCACCATATGGAATGTCCATTCAATGATAGCCCGGACCTGAGAGCTTTGTCTTACCAACTAAGATGGGATTTAATCACCTTCGAGCCTTTGAAGTACTCTATAAGAAATAAAAGTTCAAATTTCACCTAGACATTGTCTAACACCGATAATGAGAGGTTTCAAACTGATACTTTTCCAAGAATTCTTGCATAGGGGAATCCTAAGTGAATGTAATTCCTTAGAAGCACTTTCCAAGCTCCATTTCCTTCGTATTCCTTTGAAAATCAATTTTGGAAAAAAGTGCCTTGGCTTGGATATGTGTCTTAATAATACCCATGCCTCATTAGTCTTAATGGTTGCAATATGCATTGTGAAATCCTTTGCTCCCATTTATGTTGGCCTAGAGAAAGGTACACAAATATTTATTGAGCCACTGGTAAGCACTAACAAATGGGACGTAATAGGGAGCCTATTACACTTGGGTGGCTACTTTGACATTATACATATCTAAAATTTAGCAGTGAAATCTACAATCTCCATTCCCTACTTCTCAATCTTATTTTCCATATGCTAAATAACCATATCCAAAAGGTCATTCGATGAACCATGAAATATGAAGGGGATGCTAAGGAACTTAAATATCTAGCATGGTTGGATTCAGGACAAACCCTAATCAATTAACCAAGTAAGCAAGTCCTAAAGGATTTGTCTATGACATTGAGTTTTAGCCACCATATATTGGATCCCAAAGGATAAAAAATATTTGGATGCAGTGCATGGTGTTTTCCACAAAGACTTGTCCTAGAGAATAGTGATGGATAAGCCTTATACAAATTGGTCATGCACTATTTGTCTAGCTCCCTATTATGGTAGAAAAATGACATAAATATATAGGGTTAATGGGTGACCTTGTTAGAGGGACCTAATGATCTCCCCATCCTTTAGTTTACATTTGTCTATGGATAGGAATGTATCATATGAACTGAGGGAGAATTTAGCAAAACCTACGGTCTTGAGCATGCCCAAAATGAAGAGACACTCAAAATTATCATAATTATTTTCAAATTCAATATTAGATGAAGTCGAGATATATTGGTTCATTCAATACCCTCCAACAATGTTATCACATTATCTAGAATGAAATAACCTCTAATAGAACTCCTCTATTATGTGCAAGTGATCTTAGGTAGGAGTTACTTAATGAACATGTCCAATACCTCGAACAACATTTGTAGAGGAAAATTGTTGGCACAGGGGTAGACCCAGGGTCCAACACTGCAACATCGCACCAACAAAACCCTAACTATCGGCCCTTTCGGCAACACCTGCGAAGCAGATGAAGTCTCACCCTAGGTAGAGGCAGGGGTGGTTGCAGGAATCAAGTGTATGCAACCTTAGCTGGGACACAGATCTGTGATTATAACACTTAATAAAGCACTTAGCACCGTCAGTTCCTCAATATGTAATCACTATCCACTTCGCTGATAAAACAGAGCTTTGCAACATTCACACTAATCTAATGTATTTAAGCACTTAGCATAGGTAAATAGATCAAATCGAGCAAATCAAGCACTAAGCATAGCCATATAGATCAGATCTAACATTCTCACATATAATAAGCACAAAGCATAAGTAGATCTATCTAAATACATCCAAGCACTTAGCATATAACACGTGAACACATCAAGACAAAGCACAAAGCAGCATAACACAGTGTTTATGTGGTTCACCCCCACCCTAGGGCTACGTCCACCAACTCTTCTTATTTATTGTCTTCAGTCAATTGGCTACAAGCACAGAGCCTCAAAACCCTTATTTCGCACAGGATAGAATATCTGCGCAGCTCGCTAGATCCTTCTTCCTTGCGTTTCAGCACTAAGCCTTCCATAGTCTTGCTACAACGACTTGCACTTAACTTTGCAAGTCTCACACAGTATGCATAAAGCCTTACAATTTTTTATCACACAGATCCAACTCTTGGCACTTAGCCTACATCACATAGATGCCTCCTTTTCTCTCTTTCTTGTCTTGTCCCCCTATACATCTATTTATACATACAAAATAGGCCTAAACATGGGTAAACCCATGGGCTGACATCCCATTCCCGTTACATATTCCCACATCCCAAAAAGGGGCCAAGATCCCGTGATCTCCGCTTCGTCTTGTGCTCCTCCTTCGACAGGCTGTTGAAGTCCCAAAATAGGTCAACATGACTAAGAATATCAAAACTTAGTCAAGGGACAACATGCCCCCAACACTCACCTGTGACTCATCCCGAGTCACTCTGATCTGATCAGTTCTACTTCGAGTGCCTTGAGTTTGGCTGGAGATTCTTAGACTTGTTGCTTTGCTATGGCCTCTTGCTCGGCGAACTCCTGGATCACTGCATCATTCAATGACCCTTCTAGGCATTGTTCTGTTGTAGTAACAACCTGTTCTAGCTCTGTTCCTCGGCTTTCAACCTCTGTGAACAATTGGCATGCCTTATCTTGCACAGGTTGGAGTCGTTGGGTTACTTCCATAGCTTTGCTCTAAATCGTATGGATTTGTTGTTGGGTGGTGCATTGCTCTTGAGATCTCTTTATTCTGTCTACGGCTGATAGGGTGTTTAGTTGTGCCTGTAGTGTGTCTGCGTGCTTCTTCGCTTCTTGGAGTTGCGACTCCAGTGCCTGCAATTTTGGATTCTCAGCGAGCTTCTCATATGTTTGGGCGCTATGGTTACTTAGCTAATTTCATTCCAAGGCAAGATATTTTAGTTTTTTAACTGCGTTGCGGGCAGTTGCTTCCCTTAGGTCTCTTACGTCTTGCAGGGTCTCGGGCACTGCGCATAGCTCCAAATCTGCTATGCGTTGTTGCAGTTGTGAATCACTTCTTCAAGTTGTGCCACCTGTTGTGGAACTCTCTCTTCGGCCTTTACTTCTACAACTGTCACAAAGTGAATTGCTCTGTTGACCCTTTCCTTTACTTCAAGTTGCTCCGCGAACAGATGTTCCCTTTCTTTCTGCAACTGGAATTTTTCTTCATCCCACTTTGCTTGGAGAGCAAGCTTTTCCTATTCTGCAATATTGCGTTGCTCTAAAAGGTCTCCCTGTACTTGTGCTAAAGTCTGGGTGGCTTGCGTTGTTTATTCATGTTCTCGTCGAAGGAAAGCTTCGACTGTATCAATGATTCGATGGAGTTGAGTTGACTCACCTCCCAGTTTTGGTGCGTGGTGCGACGGGATAAGTAGGTAACTCGGAAATGGATCACTCGCAACGGGTATGAAGCCTTCATTAAACTCCGTTCTTCATGTTATGGCTCAGTCCAATGGTCTGGTGTCGAGCTTTAAATGCCCTTTTACCCATTCGAGGCGATGGTTGAACGATTATAATGTCCCCAATGGCTATATTGCTTCACCATGGTGAAGTGCCATGTGTCGTTGTTCTGATATCCCGACGAAGCTCCAATTTTGCAAATTTTCCTTCTGTGAGGTTCGCTCTGGAACCTTTTGCAACTTGTCGATCTTAGCTCTCTTCTTACTTTGTTTTCTAGCCTTTTTTCCCGTGAGCTTCGTCTCAGTATGCCTTTTTCCATTCTGATTCTTATCTTCTTTTAACATAGCTACTTTGGATTGTTGAAATTCTTTCTTAGGATTTGAGGGTGATTCTTCGTTTTTATCTGGGATAAGTACTTCAGTGTTCTGTTGGTCTTCTAGGGTTCTTGTAACTTCGACATCAGGGTCTCTGGTGTTAAATAACTTCGATCTATTCTCTTGTTCAACAATCAAATGTTCGATCCTTCTAGTCATGAATTCTTTTAACTCTTGTTTATGTTGTTCTAACACTGCTTCTTCTTCTTTCCTTCTGGCCTGGTCTCTTTCAATCGAAGGGCTGGCTAGTAACATGGTAAATGGGGCGTTGTCTTCAATAAATCTGATAATTTCAAAATCTTCTTCTATCGAGGTTCCATTAACGTTCATAGGTATCTGAGCGAGCTTCCCACATAGGTTTACCAACTTTCCTCTGAATAGTCTTATTTCTCCTAATGAAGGGATCATAGTAGGCTTCCCTATAGCTTCCCAAGTTCTCTCTGTCATGATATTCACTGGAGTTTCCTCATCTAGAACACAGTCAATGTCAAAGTCTCCTATTCTTGCTTCAATGCATTCTTTTTCCTTGAAGATCTCTGATAATATGACATGCCAGTGGTCATTCAGGGTTTTGTTTATTTGCAACAATACTTTCTCTGATTCTTTCTGGGGTTCTACCATTTTTGGATCTGCCTTAGGGTTTTCTTTATTCAGATTCATTTCTTCCAGCTTAGCAATCATTCTAGGGCAATCCAACACTTCATGGTCCATAGCTTTACAACAAAGACAACTAGGTATTTTCCCAGGGCATTCCTTAGCAAGATGTCCCGATCTTCTGCAACTATAGCAGAGGGTTAATCCTCTCTTTCATTTAATTGATCCCCAACCTTTCCAATACTACGCTCTAGGATCATGGTAGTTAACCTGCAAAAAAATCCTTCTAGGATCCTGCATACATTTGTTAGTTCAAACATTCTTTCTATGCATCGGTATAACATATTTTTCACTATTCATATCAGATCTACTCATATCAAACCTTCTTTCATCTAGTAGTTCCCTAGTTTTCAAGCTAGGATAGAACCTATCAAACATACCTAGATCCATACTTTTAGAAACAAAAATTTCCACTTATCTTACTTTTACATAGTACAAAGCTTTCAGATCTAGAACTTTTCTACTATTCTTACCTTTATCAGAGCACAGAGCTTACATATCTTACCTCTTTTCTTCAGATCTAACCTCTTTTCTTCAGATCTGACCTCTTTTCTTCAAATCTGACCTCTTTTCTTGGCAAAAAGCTTCACAGGTCAAGTAGAATAATGTGCGCTAGGGCAACATATCTACACACAGATCTTTCACAGTTTCGGGATGAATCTTTGCATAGAGCTTCTTCTTTCTTAGTTCCCAGCAATCACAGTTTTGGGTCACGACAACGAAACCATTTGTTGGCACAGGGGCAGACCCAGGGTTCAACACTACAACAACGCACCAACAAAACCATAACTACCAGCCCTTTCGGAAACACCTGTGAAGCAGATGAAGTCTCACCCGAGGTAGAGGCAGGGGTGGTTGTAGGAATCAAGTGTCTGCAACCTTAGCTGGGACACAAATCTGTGATTATAACACTTAATAAAGCACTTAGCATCGTCAGTTCCTCATTATGTAATCATTATCCACTTCGTTGATAAAACATAGCTTCGCAACAATCACACTAATCTAATGTATTTAAGCACTTAGCATAGGTAAATATATCAACTCGAGCACATCAAGCACTAAGCATAGCCATATAGATCAGATCTAACATTCTCACATATAATAAGCACAAAGCATAAGTAGATCTATCTAAATACATCCAATCACTTAGCATATAACACATGAACACATCAAGACAAAGCACAAAGCATCATAACACAATGTTTACGTGGTTCACCCCCAACCTAGGGCTAGGTCCACCAACTCTTCTTCTTTATTGTCTTCGGTCAATTGGCTACAAGCACAGAGCCTCAAAACCCTTATTCCGCACAGGACAGAAGATATGCACAGCTCGCTAGATCCTTCTTCCTTGCGTTTCAGAACTAAGCCTTCCACAGTCTTGCTACAATGACTTGCACTTAACTCTGCAAGTCTCACACAGTATGCACAAAGCCTTACAATTCTTGATCACACAGATGCAACTCTTGGCACTTAGCCTACATCACATAGATGCCTCCTTTTCTCTCTTTCTTGTCTTGTCCCCCTATACATCTAGTTATACATACAAAATAGGCCTAAACATGGATAAACCCATGGGCCGACATCCAATTCCTGTTACATATTCCCACATCCCAAAAAAGACCCAAAAAGGGGTCGAGATCCCGTGATCTCTACTTCATCTTGCACTCCTCCTTCGACAGGCTATCGAAGTCCCAAAATAGGTCAACATGACCAAGAATCTCAAAACTTGGTCAAGGGCCAACAAAAATATTCAAAAGGTAATTCATCTCCAATTTGTAATGATTTTAAGGTCACTAGACTTATATATAGCCCTAATTATTCATTTTATCACACAATACCCTAATAATTTTTTTCAACATATTTTTTATATACCTAGAGTAGGTATGACCCAACAAAATATTACGTGCTTTATTAACTTTGTAGGAAAATTAAACCAATCTCAACAAATCATCCTCAACTATCTCCATCAACGCCATTGTCAAAGCATCCAAATTTAGTGATTTCCCATGCATTCTTTCATGTTCTTTAGAAGACAACAAGTGACCACATCAATATAAGTCCACATGGCCACCCCATGTTCTTCTATGAGACCTTAAGACTAAAAAACTAGTCTATAATCATTGATGAACTACTCCTCAATATCCTCTTGCTTGATGAGATATTCATTGGTTGTCCTCATCATAGAGTTATTTTCAAAAGATTCCTTATTAGGCTAGGGCCTCGAAAATGTCCTCCATTGGTTGTTGTCCTATTTGAAGCTAGCAAAGGAAATCTCTCAATTGAGCCTTCCAGTGTTGAAAAACTTTGTCAACTTTTAGTAAGTCGTGAGGTTTATGAGCAGTAATTTGTGCTTTTGCATAAAAGGTGATAGACTACAACCATTGATTGGCATGCTCTAGTTCATTTTTCATAACCTTGTGTCATTTCCATTGGGTTAAGGAAATTTACTTTCGTTGCCCCATTAGAAAGGAGGCAATTTGTGCATTTACATCCTCCCACCAAACAACCCAACCATATTCACCCTTGGGTTTGCGTAAGAGATTCAAAATGATTTTAATGCAACAAAGATAAAAATTTTATTAAATTGATGCACATTTAAAACCACCAGGGGATTCACTGGTTGGTCAAGAAAGAAAATGATATTTCCCCTACTAGGTTTCAATTCCCAAAAGAGTATATTGTGCTTGTCCCATGAAATAATAAGGTTTTCATAGTTGTTAAGTCAATTTGGATGTGGCATGGAATCCTGTCTCTTGAGAGGTAGTGGACACTCGATAGTTAATCTTAGGGAATCATCTCACAATACTTTCTAAATGTGA
>SNQJ01S0057469.1:29415-41254 GCA_010110895.2 Picea sitchensis
TACTTAAATTAATCATAATCAAGAATAACTAATTAATAATAAATAATTAGTTAATGTTATTTTAATAAATAAATATAGTTTAGCTAATCTTTTAGGATTATATTATTAAATTAATTATAATTAATAATCAAGGGTCGTTACATTCGATTACAACTTCTTCTTCGTGTCCAACTTCATTTTCACTGTCAGCCTCAGTGATATCCCCAGTGTTGACTGTGCGCCTCTGTGTTGTCTCCATGGCATCAAGCCTGGCACGTAGTTCATGGATTTCTCTCTCCACTGTTGGATCACGCATTGGTCTGTCTCTTCTTCTCGACGGCATGGTTGTAAATGGTTCTCTTTTCTCTACTACAGAAAGTAAAGACTTTTTTTGTGCTCTGATACCACAACTGGTGCAGACCCCTGAACCCTTAGGTCGAGGTCCACGCAGAATCATTCTAATCTACCCTTGAGTCTAATTGACTCTTTGATTTCCCCTCAGGGAATATCTCATAAACTCACGGCGTATCCACAAGTCCTTATGAATTGAGCCTGCATGAACAAACACCAGGCGCCAACCCAAATCTCCTTGACCACAATAATGTCGCACCCTTCACTAATTCGAGACTTCAGGTCTCGCAAATTCACGATCCCTAATGTCGAGTTTCTCGGCCCTCTACTACCGAAACATGAAATGTCGATTTGCCGAAATGTATTCAACAAAGGCTGGCTTCTCATAGAACTTTTCGCCGAGCTGGAATTTCGGACTTCGCAACTTCACGAATTCTGATGCAAGACTTCCAGCTCTCTAACCTACGAAAGCCTCAAATAGTCAATGAAGCTTGACTCTGCCTGGCGACAAGTGCGCCACCTGTCTTCTCCACTATCCTCTATCTCTGAAACGGATCCTTGCCACCTATCACTCTGCCCAATTTCCGGAACTCTCAATCCCAAGGCGTTGTCTCCTCTGTTTACCGACACCCAAAGTATCGAAACCCTGAAAATCCATGCCAATTCCTATCGCAACTCGCGACTTCGGGACTTTCGTTCCACTACACTTAACTCCTTATTGTCAGGATCCCCGAAATGACGAAATGATCTGATGGCTTGTGCAAAGCACGATCAACGATCCACGTTGATTCTRGATCCTAGAGTGATGAGTTCGCCTTCCTCTAACCACCCTGCAACTTCTATGGATCCTACAACCACCCTGCAACTTCTCTGGATCCTACGATCCTCGTGGTTTCGTGAATTATCCACAGAGAATTTCAACCACTCATTGCTCCTGTGAAATGAGCCAATGTTCTCCCTTCTGAATTTTACTTCTACTAGATGACTTTGACCCTCATCTCCCTTTGAAGTATTTCAATGGTGTTATCCCTCCTGTTCTTTCACTTACAAACTCAAACCTCCAAAATGGTTCCTGCACGCACTCCTTGCGCCACTCTTTCAAATACTTCTAAGTATTTTATTTCTCTTCGACTCTGTGCACCTGGCAACAACAGTCCTTCAACTCTCCTCTTGGTTGGTAAGTTCTAGCTTCCAACCAACCTACGCAAACCTTCCACAGATTTTGTGCTTTACTTACACTTCTATTGGAATGATAACAACAATATCCCTCCTGAGATTTCATAGATAAACTCTGAACCTTCGTCAACGCACTCCTTGTAGACGTTTCATTGCACTCCTTGCAGGAACTCTCACTCAGGAAGAGAAACGATTGAAACTCATTCTCTTTCTCTTTCTCTCTCAGACTTAAAACATTCAAAATGAAATCATACATACACACGGTATTAAAGAAAATGCATAACAGAGAGAATAAAGCAACTGTGAGCATACCATTCACCATGTATAAAGAGAAAACATCATAACACCATGAAATCTGATTCAAAGCTTCATATATTAATTCAAAGCTCCTATACATGGACTTTTCTACAACTCTCTCTCTCTGCAGCTCTCTTCTTCTGTGCTATGCTAATGATCTAATGATACAACTCTCTCTAATGATACAAAGGTGAGGGTGTCTATATCTATTTTCCCTCCTACTCTCTAAACTTTCTAATCTATTAATTCAAACCTACCTACTTTCATTAACTATGCATAAATGCCTTAATGTTTTACAGATGAGAGCAATCACTCAAGATCTATTTACAACCTCCAAGATATAAATGAAAATACGCCATATTCCTAACTATTACATTAATATCCGCTCCCTTACACTTTTGAAACATTTCAAAATGTGAAAAACGTGTGTCACGCTTTCCAGCTGTCCTTCGCCTCCACGCTCGCTTGAATGCTTACGATACTCCTGCATCATTACTCTCTCACTTGAAAATTTTCATGAACTCTTGTTCATGAGTTCTTTCACGGTCTATCCATGCTTGTGAATTTCTGCTTCATCTTCCCAACTTGCATCTTCAACTGGATGTCCCTTCCATTTGACCAAGTATTCAAAATACTCTTTTCTTCTGGTCTTCCTGCTGACTCTCTTGTCAATTATTCTTTCCATCTGTGGCTTTTTAGCTACAGGAATTTGTTTAGTCCACTGAACCTCTGTCTGTTCATCCTCTGCTCATGTTTCTTCATCTCTGTAAGGATACAAATCCGCAACATTGAATATCGGTGAAATTCCGACCCCATCGGGTAATTCAATCTCATATGTGTTTGCCCCAAATTTCTTCATGATCTTGCATGGTCCAATCTTTTTC
Source organism: Picea sitchensis (assembly GCA_010110895.2). Taxonomy (NCBI): domain Eukaryota; kingdom Viridiplantae; phylum Streptophyta; class Pinopsida; order Pinales; family Pinaceae; genus Picea; species Picea sitchensis. The sequence goes on from SNQJ01S0057469.1 coordinate 32,103, forward strand.
ATCTTCAGATTGTTATATTTTCCCCTTGGGAACATTTCCTTCCTCAGATGTGCAAGAATCAAATCACCAACTTCAAATTTAAGTTCTCGCCTGTGTTGATCTGCTCTGTGCTTATACTCCTGGCTTGAACTCTCCAATCGCTCCTTGACTTGGCTGTGAAGCACCTTCATTGCTTATGCAAAGTCCTTTGCACTAGCACTCCTAAATTCATTATGTTATGAATCTTTCAACTCAGAAACTCCCCTTGGCTGCATTCCATATACAATTTGGAATGGACTCTGATCTGTGCTTCTATTGATCCAATCATTATAAGAAACTTTTTCCTATGGCAGAATGTGATCACACTGACTATGGTGTTAAGTCACTAGGCTCCTCAGCAAATCTATGAAGATTTCGTTCACAACTTTCCTCTACCCATCTGTTTGAGGATGATATGCTGAGCTAAAAGACAAACTTGTCCCCATCTTCTTCCATAAAGTCCTCTAGAAATGTCCCACGAACTTGGTATCTCAATCTGAAACAATACTCCTTGGCAAGCCGTGAAGTCTGACGACTTATTTGGAAAACAGGTTTGCAATATGAGTTGCGTCACTGGTTTTCTGGCATGGTATGAAATGTGCCATCTTGTAAAATCTATCAACTACCACAAAGATTGAATCACATCCTCTTTGTGTTCTTGTCAGTCCCAATAAAAAATCCATGCTCATTGCATCCCACAACCTTTCTGGTATGGGTAATGGCTGATACAACCCTGTGTTCTGCCTTCTTCCTTTTGTGTGCCGAAAAATCCTACACTTGTCCACAAATTTCTTAACATCTGTCCTCATTCCTGGACAAAACTATGAGCCATTCAACTTTGAGAATGTCTTGTCATGAACGAAGTGTCCGACCAATCCTCCACTGTGTTTTTCTTTCAGCAGATCCTCCCTCATGGAGAATTTTGGAATACATAGTTGATTGCCCCTGAATAATAATCCGTCCTGTATCATATATTCTTTCCACTGGCTTTTGTCCCTGAGAACTGGATTCTTAGATTCTTCATACACTTCCTTAAAATCTGGGTCATCCTTGTACATCTCTTTGAGGTTATCAAAACCCAAAGTTTTGACTCTAAATTCCTGCATAAGAAAACATTTCCTGCTCAAAGCATCAACAACTTTGTTAGCATTTCCAAAAATATGCTTAATCACAAAAGTAAAATTCTGCATGAATTCAACCCATTTAGTATATTTTTGGTTCAACTTCTCCTATCGAGTCACGAATTGCAAAGTGTGATTATCGTTGTACAAAAAAAACTCTTTAGGAACCAAATAGTATCTCCATTTCTTTAGTGTTTGTATGACTGCATAAAATTCCTTATCATATGTTGAGTACTTAAACTTCGCTTCATTCAATTTCTCGTTGAAGTATGCAACGAGTCTGTTGTCTTGGCTCAAGACCGCTCCAATCGCAAACCCACTCGCGTAACACTTGACCTGGAACGTCTTGCTAAAATGCGGCAAAACCAAAATCGGTTGCTCAGTGATCTTCTTCTTCAGTAGGTTGAAGCTCTTCTCTACTTCCTCCATCCAATGAAAAGCTTTATGTATTTTCTTCACCATGTCCATCATTGGTGCACTAATCCCACTGAAATTTCAGATGAATTTCCTGTAGAAATTAGCTAAACCATGGAAGCTTCGAGCTTCAAATACACTCTTCGGTGATGGCCAATTCTTAATCACTTCTACCTTATCTGAATCCATCTTCATCTCATTTGCAGAGATAACAAACCCCAAATAAATGAGTTATGTCCTCATAAATGATGATTTCTTCATATTTATCAGCAATTTCTCTTGCTGTAATCTCTTCATCACTGTAGCTAAATGCTTCAAGTGTTCAGCTTTTGTCTTGCTGAAAATCAATATATCATCAAGATATACAATGATGAATTTCCCGATGAACTCCTTTAGGACTTCATTCATCAATATCATGAAAGTACTAGGCGCATTTGTTAAGCCAAATGGCATAACAAGCCATTCATACAGCCCTTCATTCATCTTGAATGTTGTCTTCCATTCATCACCTTCTCTCATATGAATCTGATGATATCCTCTTTTCAAATCAATTTTTGAAAAAAATATTGCTCCACTCAAGCAATCCATCAAATCGCCCATCCTTGGTAATGGAAATCTGTATATAATGGTAATCTTGTTGATTTCTCTTGAGTCTGTACACATCCTCCAGCCTCCATCTTTCTTTGGGTTGAGTACTATTGGAACAACGCATGGACTCAAGATCTCTCTAATCAATCCCTTGTCCATTAAATCCTGGACTTGCCTCTTGACTTCTTCATTCTCCTATGGTGTCAATATGTACGCTACTTTATTTGGTAAACTTGCTCGAGGTATAAGATCAATGTGATGGCTTATACTCCTAATCGGTGGCAATGAACAAGGTAGTTCGTCCACTACTATATCAGTGAACTCTTCTAGCAACTTCTGGATTTCTTCTGGTAAATCATCTATCCTTGTACTAGTCAAAACAATTATAGGATTCCTGACCACAATAAATTGTGTGTCCTCCTTCTTCTTAACCTCATTAAGATGTTCCTTCCCACTCATGAGAAGTACAATGTTTCTCACCTCTAGTCTCATCTCTTTATCCTTAATCGGTAAGAACATGTGAGTTCTCCCATTCTTCTCCAAGGTGTATGTGTTCTTTCTCCCATCATGAACCACATTCCTATCATATTGCCACGGTCTACCCAACAATAGATGAAAAACATCCATGGGAATGACATCACATAATATTTCATCCTTATATACTCCTATTTTAAATTCAACTAAACAATGTTTAGTGGCATTTACCTGATGTCCTTTTTGTAGCCATGAAACTCCGTATGGGCTTGGGTGTACGATAGTCTCTAGCTCCAGCTTTTATACCGTCTCTGTAGAAACGAGATGGTCTGTGCTACCACTATCTATGATGACTTTGCATACCCTGTCTTTTGTCTTGGAAGCAGTCCGAAACAGACTGTTCCTTTGGGCTGGGTTCTCTACCTCCTTCTCTGGCGTTAAGAGAACTTTCCTCATCATTAAGGATCTTCCACCCTCAACATCTTCTGCCTCAACATTTTGTCCTTGTGCTTCGGCAATGTGAGTCTCACCACCTTCTTCCTTTTTATCTGGACACTCATAATATTTATGGTCATTTTCCCACAAACAAAACATTTTACTTCACCTCCTCGGCTTCTTCCTCTTCCTCTAGCTCGAGGAAAAGTATTTCTATCAGCATACTTCCCTCTCTATGAGCTTCTCCCTCTCTTAGTTTAAGGTTGAGGTTTCTTCCCCTCTTCTTTATACTTCTGAGTCTTTTCTTGGTCAATTGTTTTGCCTCTGGCTTGACTTCTATCTCGGCCTATTTGACCTTTCTTTCGACTTAGCTTCTCTTCAGCTTTCAGAGCCATCTGATAAGCATCTTCCACAGGTCGAATGATCATCATGCTCATCTCATCTTGGATGTCATATCTCAGACCATTTATGTATTTGGCAACCTTTTCATCATCGCTTTCCTGATGACCTACTCTTATGTTTAACTTGTAGAATTCTTTAGTGTATTCCTTTACTGACATCAACTTCTGTCTCAAATTCTGCATCCTTCGAATCAAAGTAATTTGATGGTCCTTGGGTATGAATTTGGCTTTCATCTTTGCAACCATTCTATCCCAACTTTTGATTTTCTGCTTGCCTTTGCAGTGTCTGTCAGCCTGCAGTTCATCCCACCATAGTGTTGCATTCCCTTTAAGTCTTGTGACGACATGTTTGACTTTCTTATCTTCCTCAACATCCTCATAGTCGAAGTATTTATCCAGAGTTCTAATCCAGTCTAGAATCTCTTCAACATCCAGGTTTCCTTCATATACTGGAATGTCCATTTTTTCTCTGGCACCTATCCTAGCAACAGCCTTGAATAGGAGTTCATCTGTAGCATCTTTGACTACAACTTCTTCTTTGTGTCCATCTTCATTTTCACTGCCAGTCTCACTGATATCTCCAGGGTCGACTGTGCACCTCTGTGTTATCTCCATGGAATCAAGCCTGGCACGTAGTTCGCGAATTTCACTCTCCACTGCTATATCATCCATTGGTCTGTCTCTTCTCCTCGATGGCATGGCTTTAAATGGTTCTCTTTTCTCTGCTACAGAAAGCAAAGACTTTTTTTTGCTCTGATACCACAACTAGTGCAAACCCCCAAACCCTCGGGTCGAGGTATGCACAGGATCGTTCTAATCTACCCTTGAGTCTAATTGACTCTTTAATTTCCCCTCAGGGAATATCTCATACACTCACGGCGTATCCACATGTCCTTATGAATTGAGTCTGCATGAAAAAATACCACGCGCTAACCCAAATATCCTTGACCACAATAACGTCACACCCTTCACTAATTTGGGACTTCGGGTCTCACAAATTCGCAATCCCTAATGTCGATTTTCTCGGCCCTCTACTATCGAAACCTAAAATGTCGATTTGCCGAAATGTATTCAACAAAGGTTGGCTTCTCACAGAACTTTCCGCCGATTCAGAATTTCAGACTTCACGACTTTGCAAATCCTAATGCAAGACTTCTGGCTCTCCAACCTACGAAACCTTGAAACAGTCAATGAAGCTTGACTCTGCCTGGCAACAAGTGTGCCACCTATCTTATCCACTATCCTCTGTCTCTGACATGCATCCTTGCCACCTATCACTCTGCCTAGTTTCCGGAACTCTCGATCCGAAGGCGCTGTCTCCTCCATTTCCCAACACCCAAAGTGTCGAAATCCTGAAACTCCATGGCAATTCCTGTCGCAACTCGTGACTTCGGGAATTTTGTTCCACTGCAATCAACTCCTTGTTGTCAGGATCCCCGAAATGACGAAATGATCTGATGGCTTGTGCAAAGTACGATCAACGGTCCACGTTGATTCTAGATCCTAGAGTAATGAGTTTTCCTGCCTCTAACCACCCTGCAAGTTCTATGGATCCTACGACCACCCTGCAAGTTCTCTGGATCCTACGATCCTCGTGGTTTCATGAATTCTCCACAGAGAATTTTGGCCACTCATTGCTTCTGCGAAATGAGCCAATGTTCTCCCTTCTAAATTTTACTTCTACTAGATGACTTCGACCCTTGTCTCCCTTTGAAGTATTTCAATGGTGTTATCCCTCATGTTATTTCACGTACAAACTCAAACTTCCAAAAGGGTTCGTGCAAGCACTCCTTGCGACACTCTTTCAAATACTTCTAAGTATTTTATTTCTCTTCGACTATGTGCACTTGGCAACAACAGTCCTTCAACTCTCCCCTTGGTTGGTAAGTTCTAGCTTCCAACTAGCCTGTGCACACCTTGCATGGCTTCTGTGCTTCACTTGCACTTATGTTGGAATGATAACAATGGCATCCCTCCTGAGCTTTCAGAGATAAACTCTAAACCTTCGTCAACGCACTCCTTGCAGGAACTCTCACTCAGGAAGAGAAACAATTCAAACTCATTCTCTTTCTCTCTCAGACTTCATTCATTAAACATGAAATCATACATACACACAGTATTAAAGCAAATGCATAACAAAGAGAATAAAGCAACTGTGAGCATACCATTCACCATGTATAAACAGAAAACATCATAACACCATGAAATCTGATTCAAAGCTTCATATATTAATTCAAATCTCTTGTACATGGACTTTTCTAGAGCTCTCTCTCTTTGCATCTCTCTTCTTCTATGCTATGCTAATGATCTAATGATACAACTCTCTCTAATGATACAAAGGTGAGGGTGTCTATATCTATTTTCCCTCCTACTCTCTAAATTGTCTAATCTATTAATTCAAACCTACCTACTTCCATTAACTATGCATAAATGCCTTAATGTTTTACAGATGAGAGTAATCTCTCAAGATCTATTTAGAACCTCCAAGATATAAATGCAAGTACACCATCTTCCTAACTATTACAATAATATCCGCTCCCTTACACTTTCGAAACATTTCAAAAGGTGAAAAATGCATGTCGCACTTTCCACCTGTCCTTCACCTCCACGCTCGCTTGACTGCTTACGATGCTTCTACATCAAAATCATGGAAATATCTTGTGGAAAGATTATTGTGTGACCACTATATTTATATTTCCCACCATGAGTATGTGTCACTTGTAGTATTGGATTAACCCGTGCTATTAATATATCTTCAACTTGGGTAAGTACTCTTAGAACATGAGGTTGGTCACCTGGATCCATGTTATTCCAACGAGAGAATCGATGGGAACCTCGCTCATTCTTACACCTTTTACAAATAGTTCCTTCAGACCCTCTCAAAATTTGGATTCGAGGATAAGATTCATGTTGAGAGGCTATCAATTTTTTATTAATTTTTTTTATGAACTGCAATCATGTTTATATCAAAATGATGGAAAGAACGTTCATTACTTCCAACATGAAATCTAGACATGGGATCATCTTGAGAACCAATTGGAAGAGTAAATTTTTTTCTCGAATGTACATCCAAATTTGGGGCAAGAGGAATGGGTACATTACTTCCAACATTTATTTCCCTTGAATTGATGGATTTCAGTTCTCTATATTGATTGCATTGAACAGTGTCGTGTTCATAATATATTTAAAGATTTAATTTACAAGGAACTACGTAAAATGAGAAGTATAAGCATAAAAGACGAACAACAATAATATACACAGAACATTTACATTATCTTGCCAATTAGATGGTCTTGGTTGACTTGGAAAAAGGTAACGAGAAGGATCCCCTTGACTTCGAACATGTGTTGTTGGAATATATAGGGCATTAATTTCTATACCTCTATTGGAATGGTTTGTGTCCTGCCAATAAGGAGAAAATAAAACCAGTTTTTAGTAATCTATATAATGGGTCCAATTGTGTAACAGACCTCCTTTTCGTTACGACCACAACTCTGATAACAGGTGAAAATTTTATTATTTTTTTTGTTTAAGGTGTGTGCTCTCATGTAAAAAAGAACAAACCCACTTGACTCTACGTCGCCACCCGACGACTAACAAGACGCAACCACGATGATCACAACAAGAAGACATAAGGCGCACAACAAGTAACCGCAAACATTAACGACCATAGACATAAGGCGTAGAACAAGTAACCGCAAACATTTGACAACATACTAGGTTATGCACAGTACGAACACAAAAGGAAGAATACCTAGTAGTAGATTTTACTATTTCTTCACAGGAAAGCAGGGCGTTTAATCTTAGTTCTCTGCTCCGGAGAGAGAGAAGGTTAGATAGGCTCCTGGCCGACTGCTCAGAAAGAAACTAGTAATCATCGTCAGGTGTGTCGCAAGAGTGGAAACCCTGCCTTTAAAGGGCCCGAGACTCTTGATACGGCACAATATTATTTACACAAAAATCATCACCCACAGACTTATATACTAGCCTATAAGGAGGTGTCTACATCCTGCCCGACACAAGCAGTCCAAGCAAGAAATTCAACAACCAGGCAGAATAATGATTAAAAGAGAAACTACCTCCTCTACGGAAGACGCACGATCAAGGACTCAGACAACGACTAACCAATATTTAAGACAAGGTATTCTCTATGACCCAACTGTAATTGATTACTGACCAACTGCTCCCTTAAATTTCATCAACCAACAAATACCTTATACATAAGGTAATTCCAATTAATCTGCATCACTCAATTATTAGGTTATAAAATACTAAGGTACTTAGTTCAAGGACATTGCAATAATCACCATCGCATTGCACCTTCTCTGTTAACCATAATAATTAAGCCGTGATATCATTACCAACTGATGAACCCACTAACATTTACCTTACCTTGAATGTTAGTACTGATATAAGCATTCGCCACATTATCCTAATCCTTACTTTAAGAATTATTACCATATATTTACATTCCATTATAATATTTCCACAACTACTTTAACAATTATTACCTTACAAAACCGTAAATCCCTTTTTACAATTATTACCATTAAACCCATATTACTTTAACGCCTATTACATGAATACTTCAACATTCCTTTAACAATTATATTACCTCACATTCACATAACATTACATCAACTTCCATTGCTTTTCATTAACATTAACTAACACATTAACTAACTTAAGTAGCTTGCTATTATTAAATACTAACTAAATAATGTAGATTGATGTATTAAGGAATAACCAAAAGTGGTGTGCTGCACGATTGTCAACTAAAAAGGTAAACGCTTGATTAATTAAAGAAGATTGTTGTTTATTAAATGCTTAACGAAATTAAGAAGTTAGTGTAAATCCTTCATATTTAATCTTGTCCATACCAAAAGGAAGAAGGTTCATAGGTCAAGGGTTCCACAAGGCCAATGGTTTAAGAAGAGTCTTCATTTGATAAAGGGTGAAATTCTCCCAACTGAAGAATACACAACCAGGGGACATTCATATTTCTTCCTTCTTTTTCCAACTGCAACAGTCCGTAGGGGCCTTTATAGTAATGCAGTGGTAATAAAGGCAGATAGATACAACAAATTATAATAAAGGAAGAAGATCGGTCAACGCCACAAATGGGCTCTGTGTTCTCCGTTCTCGAGGATACCAAAAACACTTGAACCTTCGACTTGGCAATCGCTCCACGATATAATTAGTCTCGAGATATGACTGCTTTGCCCATAGCTCACAATGAAAGTCTATAATGTTTTCATAAATTCAGATTCGCCTTAAATTGAATGGTAATTTGTAGATCAAAAGAAGTCTTGTAAAAGTAAAACGAGGAGTAAAACGGCAAGGTCATTTAAATCATAACACACGGAAATTAATTAAATTTAAAGGGTATTGTTTTTCGACTGAAAACTAATGAAAATTCATATTATAAATGGAGGTAAAACAAATTCAGGTTAACTTGATCTGGATCCATTCGAATGTGAAGGTTACTTGCATGCAATCAAACTTTTGCATCTTAAAACCAGAATAAGGATACGGAAGAGAAAACTGGAAAATGATTTATAATTCAATCTCATAAAATCATTAAACGGCAAGGATTATGCAGACTAGAAAAAGATGCACGGTTAATTACTCGAAAGGGATGCAGTTAGGTGAGAATATGAAATCAAAGTAATACCACGATGGAAACAGAGTCGTTCCCCCC
>SNQJ01S0057470.1:0-10318 GCA_010110895.2 Picea sitchensis
GAGTGTGTTCCAGGTTCATGTACAGATTGTAGAACCAGAGGCAGCAAAGAAGGAGGGAGACTTCAGAGGAGGCTATCTTCTTCATTTTTCGACCGTTTCAGGTGCCGTCAGAGCCTAGACAGGGGTTTTGGCACGCTGCGGAGACATTGGAGCAGTCATTTTGTTGATTTGAGCACTGTAAGACTTATTTTTAAGCACTTTGAGAAATTTAATATAAAATATCCATTTGGAGGCTGGACCAGGAGATGTAGCCCGGAGTGGGGTGAACTCCTTTATCAAGTTGCTGTGTTTATGTCTTATGTTCAATCATTTCTGATGTTGTCTATGCTTATTTCTACATAAGTCATCTTTAATTATGTGTTGCAAATTGATCCGGTTGCATTAAAACACATAACATTTAACTTGCAATTTAATTTAATCAAGTTCATCAAGTCTTCGTCATATTTTTAGATCAAGTGCATCACTAGATTCTTTGAGATATTGATGGTGCATAACAATATATTGGAATGGACTCATCATACTCAACTTGTATATCTATCAAAGTTTGTTTCATCCATAGAACCTGTGTACACCATGTTGTTGCTGCAATATACTCTGCTTCGAATGTAGACAATGATACCGATGATTGTTTCTTTGTTATCCAAGATACGAAAAAATCGCCTAAGGAGAATACTTATCCACTTGTGCTTCTCCAGTCATCAATGCAACCTGCCCAATCTGCATCTATGTAGGCAATAAGTGATACATACTTTCCTTTTGGATACCATAATCCAAACTCTTATGTACCCTCGAGATATCTGAATATCCTCTTTACTGCTAGAACATGTGATTCTGTTGGTGCTGCTTGAAATCATGCCACCTGTCCAACTTCCTTCATTACATATAGTTTGGTTGTTGTAACATAAAGTAAGTTTCCAATCATTGAATTGTACTTCCTTTGATCTATAGAATTTGAATCATCATATTTTCTTAAATTGCAACTGGTTTACATAGGAGTATTCTGTACTAGTTTGCAATCTTCAATTCCGAACCTCTTTAGCATTTATTTGATATACTTTGTTTGAGAAATAAAAATGCCTTGGTTTCTTTGAAATATATGAAGACCCAGAAAGAAGTACAGTTCTCCAAGTAATGACATTTCAAAATCATTATGCATATCCTTTGCAAATTTCTGGCTCAACTTGTCATCATCACTTCCAAAAATAATATCATCAACATAAACTTCAATTAATAAAATACTATCTTGAGTTACCTTGATGTAGAGGCTGTTGTCTTCATTTCCTTTTCTGAACCCTTGTTGTTGTAGATATTTGTCTAGTCTAGAATATCATGCTCTGGGGGCCTATTTTAGACCATACAAGGTCTTCTTCAACCTGCAAACATAATATTCATTCTATGAGGACTTAAATACTTCTGGTTAATCAATGTAGACTTCTTATTCTAGTTCCTCATTCAAAAGGGTTGATTTCACGTCCATCTGATACACTTTAATATTCTTGGAGCATGCATAATCTAGGATCAATCTCATTGATTCCATTCTGGAAAGTGGGGAAAATGTCTCTTCAAAGTCGATACCTTCAACCTATTCATATCCTTTACATACCAATATAGCTTTGTTCCTGGTAACATGTCCATCTTCATTCAATTTATTTTTGAATACCAACTTTGTGCTAATCACATTCTTATACCTTGGTCTTGGAACTAGTTTGCAAGTGTCATTATTGTCTATCTGATCCAACTCTTCATCCATGGCCATTTTCCAAAATTCATCCTTGTTGGCTTCTTCAAAGTTGTTTAGTTCAATAGAATATAAGAATGCTAGGTGTAGTTGTTCTGGTGAACGCATTCTTCTTCTAGTCTCAACTCCTACATTTGTGTTCCCGAAGGATTGCCATTCTACAATATTTGGCCATATGTCCAAAGTTGTTGCACTTGTAGAATTCCACTTCAGTGCTTAATGATTCAAACATGTTGTAGCTTCTTATCTGTGTTTCACTAGGGAATTCTTGGGTAATCATTTGTGCATGAATTTCAAAGTCGTTTATGTTTCTACTATTTTATCTACAATTTACAGCTTTATGTCCAAAATTATTACATGCATAACATAAAACAAAAAAATAGTTTGATACCTATGAGTTGAAGATATTATGAAAGGAGTTACTCTTTTGAATCCTTCTTCTTCTTGAGGCCTTCTTATTTCTGACTGTCATTATTTCTGAAATCTGAATCTTCTAGGTGGAGGTGTGTCCCTATGATCTTCCTTGTAAAATTTATTCTCTCCTATGACTTTCTAAGCATAGCTTCTTGGATGTGTTTATTGATCTTTTTCTTTGGAGATTGATTCTCTTTCTGTCTGATTGTATCCTAGCCCAAACTTGTCATGATGTGGCCTCTGATTGTTGATAATGTTGTCCAAGAGCTTAGATCTATTCTTCATTTTTTTATGATGAAGGTATTCTCTCAATGTGACAATCTATCCTTCCAAATTTCCATTGATCGTGTCTTTTTCTTCCAACTGTTCTTTGAGTGCTTCTTCAATTATTTTGTATTCTTCAACATGAGTTTTTAAATTAGAGATCATCTTCTCTAATTCTTCAGAGTTGGAATTTTGTGTTTTCTCTTTTCTTTTTAGTTTTTCCTGTAGTGATTTGTTTTTCTTCTATTTCCTTTTTATAACATCTATGGCACTCAACAATTCTTCTCTATAGTCAACTTATGATTCTTCATATTATTCTTCAATGTCTTTTTTATCGAAGTCTTCTACTTCCATGAAAATAACTCTTTCTGTCTCACTTTCATCGATTTCATCTTCATCTGATGAAGAGATATCTTCTTCGGTGCAAAAACTTATCTTGAAGACTTTCTTTTTGGTTATTTTTATTTATATATTTGTTTTCTATTTGAATCATCTTCTTTGTTTCTTTTATTTTTTCTTATGAGGACATTTGTTAGAAAAATGAACAATACCATCATAATTAAAAAAAATCGATGGAAGATTACCTCTATATATGTCTCTAGTTCCCTCTTTAAGTCTTTTGATGAAGTTTGCTACTTCTTCATCGTCTTATGAGATGTCATTGTTGTTGCTATCTTCCTTTTCCTTTTGTTTTCCCTTTTTCTTTGACTTCTTGGATGCTTTGAATGTTTCTTCTTTTGTAACTGGATTCTCTTGTTCAGTTCTCATTTCATATGCTGTGAAAATTCCATGTAGTTCATCCATGCTTATTGAATCCATATTTGTTCTTTCTTCTAGTGTTGAGACTTTATGATCAAACCTCACTGGAAGAGATCTTAGTATATTTTGAACAATTATAAATTCATCAACTTCTTCTACCAATCCTCTGATCGCATTCACTATTTCATTAACTCGTAAGAAGTAAGTTACAATGATCTCATCTTCCTTCATCTTCAACTATTCAAATTGACCTCTTTATGTTTGAAGCCTTGTTTCCTTGACTTTTACATATCCTTCATAAATATTATGAATTTTGTCCCAAATTTCCTTTGTGGAGCTGCAATGCATAAATTTTCCATATACTGAATGACCAAGACCATTTAGAAGTGCATTTTTTTCTTTTGAATTATTTAGACTGAGCTTCCTTTTGTTGTCATTTGTTGGCGTAAATGTTGGTTCTTTATATTCATCTACAACTAATTGCCAAAACTCAAAACCCCATGCTTGTACATATGTTTTCATCCTTCTGCTCCAGAATGCATAGTTATGTCCATGAAACAATGGTATTCCATTTTTATAGATATGGTTTATCTCCATGATCTACCTTTTAATGGTTAAATTGATTTATGATGGAAGATACACTGATACCAAATGTTGGATTAATGAAAGTGGGGGTGAATCAGTAACAAATATTTTTAATCCTTTTAACCACAATATGTAAGTGTTATTTATCTTTAGGATCAAGATAACATTATCATCCAATAAGTGCAGAGTAAATAAACCATGAACAATGAACAATCATACACATACACAGTGCACCAATATTTTTACGTGAAAACCCAATGCGGGAGAAAACCACATAATTATTTTTATTATATGTCTTTAAGAATTACATTCATTGGAAGCACCAACTTCCTTTTTTTTCCAGCTGCAACTAGAAGGAGGCTCTGACCCCCTATATTTTCAGGCTACAACCTAAGGGAAGATCTAACTCCCCAATTATATGGATACAACTAGAAGGAGGCTACAACCACCTATGTTCTCATGCTACAATCGAAAGGTGGCTACAACCAACTATCCTTGATTCATCCTACCACCCTAAAATATAAGTGAAATGATTAAACCACTACCACACTGTCACTGTGAGATATACCACTGTAAACATGTATCAATCTATGCCAATAACCTGTAACCAACCTGTACCAATATCCTATGATCAAATTGTACCTATAACCTTCATGTACCAACTAAAACCAACAAGTACATGACCTGTCTGTTTTGCAGCTCACGTATGTACGTGACTTGTCTATACTGTAGCCTACGTATGTATGCGGCCAGTCTATATTGAAACATACGTATGCCTTTTGAAAACAAGGGTCTTCACCTTCCTAAAACAAATATGACCCTTTGTTTCCTCTGTGACATCATCCTGCAACCTGACACTATGTCCAAACTATAGTTGTGTACTATACATACATCCTCATACATATCCCTTAACCAAGTACATCTATATCTCTCTAGTCATGTTCCATACATGTGCGTATAATCATGAAAAAGTGTAATAACCCTCACATGGACTAGACATCAAACCTTTACTGATATACAACCTTAGAATACATCAACAACTTCACAACCACTTCACAACTATAAGCTCTCAACCATGTACCACAAAAAAAAACCTTAACCATATGCCAAGAAATATAGGATGTGCCTCAACACTAACAAGATGCACCAATGATAGATATCAAATAAAATAACACTGCATTTCTATAGATTTGTCTTATTTAGTAAGTTCCATAAATCTGATAAAATCTCTAGGGAAAATCCTCAAACCCCCATAACCATTTCTCATGTAGACAATAAAATCCAACTACACATAGAAATACGACATACCTTTTGAACCTGTAGATAGATCTATTGTACTTGATCACTATAGACCTTCCTGGTAGCTTTCTTTCAGAATCTAGAGACCTGGCATATTCATCTCCTCACGTTTTCATGGATTTTCCCTCATGTATGCACCTTGTTATAATACCATCCCACATATGTATGCACCCTTCTCCACTGCAACCCACGTACACATTTCAAAAGCTAGGTTTTTTTTTTTCCAGTATGTTCTACAATTCTGAAACTTTCATCGTCAACTCTTCGTGCTACCTCAGACTTGCGTAAATTCATATGTATCAATGAGTACCTACAATAAACCTTACACAATAGCATATATTCAATGTGATCAATAGGTGCTAATAGGAGAGCCTTTATCTCTTATTTATACTTTCATGTAGCTTCCTCAACCAACTTAACCCAATTTCCTTCTTTTGGGGATAACCCACTTCTAACCACTTTTCCACTTGTAACCACTTTATCCTTAAATAGTAAAATCTCCACTTCTAGTTGCAACTAATTTATTTTTAATTATTTTCTTATTGCAAAAACTTAACCCATGATTAAATCCTAGTTTCACCCACTTGACTAGTCAACTTCTTCTAGGAGCTTCTAGAATATTTTAACTTCTTTGACCTTCTAGATAACTCATAAGGGTTCTCCAACTTCACAAGGCCATAAATATCTAACCGTGAGGATTTATGTGGCATCCCACATATCACCGAAAATGGCATGAAATGTACTATCCATCTAGAATAGTCTTACCTACAAATATACTAATATTCACACCATTATACATCAAACAAAATTATGTCCCTTAACCATACTGTTGGGGCTACCAAAATTTATTCAAGGATTGACATCAATGACAACCAACCTAATTAATCAACAATTATCCAATAATAAGTCATCTTCCTGAGAATGTGTCTCATCCCCTTCCTGCTATGAACTGATTCTTTTTCTTTTGACCTTCAGTTTATCAAGATTTTCAAGGTTCCCTTTAGGAGGGTTCCTATATTCATCATCCCCTGAATTAATTCATCCAGGTGGATATCGGTGGCGACCCACCTTTTTTGATTGGCTCAAAACAATTTTCTGTCAATTTTGGCAATTTACTATTTTTAAAAGTTTTTAACTTCTGGGGCCATTTTGAGGGCCTAAATGAAGGTTTTTCGAGATCCAAGTTCTCAATTATAGTTGAACCCGATATTGAGCCCCCAAAATTAATATTCTCGATGATACCTTTCCAATGAGCTATCATACGCCTAAAACAAAGATTGTATGCAAAAGTTACGACCCCGGGAAGTTGACGTACTAACTTACCCAAGCGGGGCCCACATGACCTTTGGCACTTCATCTCCTAGGGATATGTTTTTGGATGTCTAGGGTTTTGAAATTCCTTCTTATTGTAAAAAGGATTTCAGAGCCTCATGGTAATAATCTTCTTGCGAATGAGAGTAGCCGTCACATCTCTTCTCAGAGATAAGATGCCACCATTCTAGCAAGTCTTTCACTTTGTATTTTTACAGTCTCTGTACATTTATTTCATTAATAGAAATCATGTATTATTGTATATCTATGTTTATGGTTGCATCTCTTATACATTTATGTTATATTATTGAATATTTGTGATATCTCTGTGCATTTATTTATTATATCTCTGCTCTCATTTCGTGCCGAAAATAATCCGGATTAGTGGTATCAGAGCACGTTGGTCTTGATCATTTTTTCAGTGCATGTCCCCGACAAGGTCTGAGTATATAAATTTGGGTCTCAATATCGTCTCTCTTAAAGACAATCTCTATTGCATTCCCAAGAAACCCTCCATGGCAAAAGAAAAGAAAAATGATGGAGCAAACAATCCTATTAGTTTGTTGCTTGAGCAAGCTCTCATGCAACAAAGGGGAGAAATGATGGAGAATTTTTACCACATCCTTCAACACCTCTCGATAGCATCAGGAGAATCTTCATGAAGCAACCAATTTAGAGGCACCTCACCTTTTAAGGTACAATTCAATTTTGATATTCCTATATTTGAAGGTCAGATAGATGTGGATGCCCTAGATAAATGGTTAAATCTATCAGAAGGTTATTTCTCTATTCACAATTTTTCCAACAAAGAAAAGATCATCTTCACGCTCCGTAAGGCTCTACCCCATGTCAAAAATTGGTGGGAAACTTACTAGGAGCAGAGTTCCATAGAGGAGTCTGGAATATATGGGGCCAAGCCCAATTGGGATTTTTTTGTGGATGCGGTAAAGGAACAATATTACCATGTTGGAAACTATGAGGGCCATTACATGAGATGGACCACACTGTGGAAAGAGAGGGGCCAAACAGTTCCGGAGTTAACCAATACCTTCCATACCTTGCGCACTAATATGGGTATCAAAGACTCTGAACGACATTTGGTTTTGAAATACCGTGGGGCTCTACACAAATACATCCAAACTGAAATGGATTTTATGGACATCTTATCACTCGGTGTTGCCTATCGATATGATGTTAAAATTGAGCAGAAATTTAAGCACCAGAAAAAACGAGAGTTTGGGTCTGCAATAACCAAAGTATGAAAAAGATGGCCTTAACAAACAATCTTTCGAAAACCAGTCGAATCCACAGGAACAGAAGGGTCACGGGAAGACAAATAAGGACACCGAAAAATGGTGTGATTTCCACAAAAGCCCCTGGCACAACACCAATGAATGTTGCTCAAAATAGTCATTGGTGGCTGAGATCAAAGACAAGGAGCCAATCCCTGATTTAGAATTTGATTCTAAAAATACTGGTAAAGGATAGATCATCGATCCAGACCCCACTGCTATTGTCGCGACCGCAACAATTCAACCAGAAGAACCAACAGATCCTAAAGAGGGGGAGCACCTTTTTCATTCATAGATGTGGGTGAAGGGGACCTTGCTGCATTTTATTGTTTATATCGGAAGCTAGAAGAACCTCATCTCATTCTCATCAGAGGTCATCAAACAATTGGGATTTTCGACAACACCACACCCACAACCATACAACATCGGGTGGCTTCGCCAAGGACGAGATCTTCGTGTCATCCAACACCGTCGATTGTCATATGACATCCATCCCTTCAAGGACGATGTATTATGTGATGTTTCCCCACTATATGTTTGTGATGCTCTCCTGGGCCAACCATATATGTGGAAGCACCATTTTGTTTATAAGTCTCGACCCCGCAGTGTCATTGTTTCTCTGGGGGGTCATCTCTACAGAATACCAGAGGTAGTTCTGACTAATGTTCCACCTAAAAAGTGCCACAAGGTAGTATCTCATACTATAAAATTCATCTTCTTCACAATCTATTTAAAAGGGGAACAAAAAGATACTACAACCACTATAACCTTGGCCCAACCACCTTCTATCCAATAGAAGCACGTCGACAAGATTGCAGAAAAATGTGAAGCAGGCGTGCTCGCAAGCACGTCCGCTCACATGATCTTCTCTTCCCTACTGGCCTGAAGAACACTAAGTCCCTTATATTTCCCTATCGGGAAATCTGTACCCACAACAAGCTCTCTACTAGATCTCCTCTTTACAATCGGGATATCGGAGAAAATCTCGCGATCTCGTGAGTTCGTGAGTCGAAACTTCCGACTCTTCCTTTCTAATCTTGTGATACCCAAACTGGCAGTACGGTTATGGATCCTTCCCTTGTCAGTGCCCTCCCCACATGTAACCATAGGCTAGGGCTTAAATATCAACACCTCTCGCAACTCGCACCTTTGTGAGTTCGTGAGTCAAAGTCTCGTGCCCTCCTATTACAATCTCCCGAGACGCGATAGGTCAACGTCGGGTTGACTCCTCCCTTGACACTTTTCTCTACTCGCAACCTCGCAAGTTGAAGCATTTAGCCTTCACACTCTTATCCCGTGAATCCTCGAGATGCGAGAATTCAACGGGGTGTTGACTCCTTTCTCCAGGCAACGCGTGTCCACCCGTCAACCATGCAGGTCTCACCTTATGGCTCTACCACGTGTCCACACGAACCTTGGTTCTCGGCACTTCACGACTTCTGATGTCAAAAGTGACCCCTCTCAACATCCGAACCCCCGAGTGTGCGATAGGCGATGGGGTTTCCGATCCAACGGTCCTCCTACAAACTAGATCCAATGGCTATCCTTCTTCTCGCTCCTCACGTCTTCGCGACTTGGAGCACCCAATGTTTGGGTTCTCACCTTGCGAACTTCTGAGTTCGCGAGATCTTTCGATATCTGCCACTTGTCCTCCTCAGATGGTTGTCTCCTGGTCTTCTCGCCACTTCTCTGCTCGCAAAGTTGAAGGACTTCCCCTTCTGTCCTCCGATATCCGAGTCCCCGATATGGGAAATCTCGCGACATGCGTCCGCTCCCAAATGAATGACTCAGATCAAAAACTCGCTAACTTGGGGTTTCGGGTGTCAAGTGACTCTCCTCATGTTCTCCATATCCCCGATATCCCGAGTGCCGATATCCTGATGCCCTTCGGGACTTTCGCTTCTCTATCCACGAAGACTTAAACTTTACGTCGCTCTGGTCGGATCCAATGGCTAATGGATATCTGTGTGAGATCTAACGGCTCACGATTTCCTCTTCTTGCACACTCCTCTACTCCTCCGGGACGTGAAATCTTCAACGGTCCAGAATCTATTGGCTGATCCAACGACTGATGCTGCTCCTCCAAAGATTTTGTGCATTCTCTTCCACCCTTGGAAGGATTTCAAAATCCAAAGGCCTCAACCTTTGCTCCATTTGTCTGTGAGCTCCATGAATTCGAGTCCTTGCCTCCGCGTATAAAAACACTGTCTCTCCTGAGCTTTCTTGTAACTCGGAGCCTTAGAAAAGACTCTTGCGCGCACTCCTTGTGACAAACTTTAAACACTTCAAGTCCCTGAATCCCTCAGACTCTACGCACACCTGCGGAAACAATATTTCAATGCTTTACTCAGGTTCACAACCCTGAGACCTTACTCAGACTACGCACTCCTTACACAGCTTCTGTGCCCAACTGCACTTCTGAATGATCAAGAAAAAAAGGCTACCCTATCTGAACTCTCTGTCAACGCACTCCTTACGGACAACTTCGACTGCACTCCTTGCAGGAACTCTTGTTCAGATAGAGGAACAATTGAACCTCATTCCTTCACCTTTTTAGACTTCAACCTCAAAGCATGAAATCATATACACAACATATAAAGAAAATGTATATCAGGAAGCAACCATTCATGAGCATAACATCAATACACAGAGAACA
>SNQJ01S0057470.1:13282-38529 GCA_010110895.2 Picea sitchensis
ATCTTATCATTATATCCCCCTATCTTAAATTCAACCAAGCATTGTTTTGTGACAGTTACCTGGTGTCCCTTTTGTAGCCACGAAACTTTATACGGGCTTGGATGATCAGTCGTCTCCAGCTCCAGCTTTTCTACCATCTCGGTTGAAACGAGATTGTCCGTGCTACCATTGTCCACAATGACCTTGCACACCCTATCCTTGGTCTTGCAAGCAGTCCTGAAAAGTCTGGTCCTTTGGACTGAACTTTCCACCTCTTTCTCTAGTTTCAAAAGGACTTTTCGCATCACCAACGATCTTCCACCTTCAGCATCTTCTGCCTCAACATCTCGCCTCTGTGCCTCGGCGATGTGAGATTCTCCAGTTTCTTTCTTTTTATCTGGACACTCGTAAGAATTGTGCCCATTCTTTCCACATGTGAAGCATGTAATTACTCCACCTCTTCCTCTTCCTCTACCTCTAGTACGAGGAAAAGTGTTATTATCAGCATATCCTCCTCTTTGCTCAGTATGATGTTCTCTTTGCTTTGCGTATTTCCCTCGCTGTGAACTTCCACCTCTCTCTGTCCGAGTCTGAGGTTTCTTCCAGTCGTTCCTGGGCTTCTGGGTTCTTTCCTGGGCAGCTGACTGTCCCCTGGGCTGGCTTCTGCCTTTGCCCCTCTGACTCTTCTTTCGGCTCAGCTTCTCTTCAGCTTTCAGAGCCATCTGATAAGAATCTTATATCGTTCGGATGGTCACCATACTCATTTCATCCTGAATCTCATATCTTAGGACATTCATATACCTAGCTACTTTTTCGTCATTGCTTTCACAATGACCTGCCCTGATATTCAACCTGTAAAAATCTTCAGTATATTCCTTTGCTGACATCAGCTTCTATCTCAGGTTCTGCATCCTCTTGAACAGAGAAATTTGGTAATCCCTGGGGATGAATTTTTCCTTCATCTTTGCAATCATCCTATCCCATCTCTTAATTTTTTGCTTGCCTTGGAAATGCCTATCAACTTGTAGTTCATCCCACCACAAGGCTGCATGTCCTTTTAATCTCATGACAGTATGCCTGACTTTCTTGTCCTCTTCGATATCTTCATAGTCAAAATAGGTGTCTAGAGCTCTAATCCAGTCTAGAATCTCTTCTACATCCAGATTTCCATCATAAATTGGAATGTCCATTTTCACCTTTGCACCCATTCTTGCAACAGCTTTAAGTAAGCACTCATTTGTTCCATCTTCCACTGGGATTTCTTCTTCCCCATGTCCATCATCATCTTCATTTTCGGACTCACTGATATCTCCTACATTAGCTGTGCGCCTTTGTCTTATCTCCATGCCCACAACTCTAGCGCATAAGTTATGCATATCTCTTTCTACTTCTGGATTCTACACTTCTCTACCCCTTCCTATGGACATTTCCCTTTCCTCCTCTGGATTGGGTGATTGTCTATGTCTTCTCCTTGGTGGCATGGCAAATTCTCCTTTTCCCCGCTACAGAAAGCAAAGAATATTTTCTAAGCTCTGATACCACTTGAAGCAGGTGCGCTCGTAAGAACGTCTGCTCACAGGATCTTCTCTTCCCTACTGGCCCAAAGAACACTAAGGCCCTTCTATTTCCCTATCAGGAAATCTGTACCCACAACAAGCACTCCACTGGATCTCCTCTTTACAATCGGGAGATCGGACTAAATCTCGCGATCTCGCGAGTTCATGAGTCGAAACTTCCGACTCTTCCTTTCCAATCTTGCGATACCCAAACTGGTGGTACAGTTATGGCTCCTTCCCTTGTCAGCGCCCTCCCCACATGTAACCATAGGGTAGGGATTAAATATCAGTGCCTCTCGCAACTCGCACCTTCATGAGTTCATGAGTCGAACTCTCGTTCCCTCCTGTTACAATCTCTCGAGACGCGATAGGTCAACGTCGAGTTGACTCCTCCCTTGACACTTTTTGCTACTCGCAACCTCGCAGGTTGAAGCATCGAGCCTTCACACTTTTATCCCGCGAATCCCCGAGATGTGAGAATTCAATGGGGTGTTGACTCCTTTCTCCAGGAAATGCGTGTCCACTCGTCAACCATGCGGGTCTCACCTTATGGATCTGCCACGTGTCCACACGAACCTCGGTTCTCGGCACTTCATGACTTTTGATGTCGAAAGTGACCCCTCTCAACCTATGAACCCCCGAGTGTGCGATAGGCGATGGGGTTTATGATCCAACAGTCCTCCTATGACCCAGATCCAATGACTATCCTTCTTATCGCTCCTCACGTCTTCATGACTTGGAGCACCCAATGTTTGGGTTCTCACCCTGCGAACTTCCGAGTTCGCGAAATCTTGCGATCTCTACGACCTGTCCTCCTCAGATGGATGGCTCCTGGTCTTCGCACCACTTCGCCGCTCACGAAGTTGAAGGAATTCCCCTTCTGTCCTCCAATATCCGAGTCCCCGATATGGGAAATATCACGACAAGCGTCCGCTCCCAAATGAACGGATTAGATCAAAACCTCGCTAACTCGGGGTTTTGGGTGTCGAGTGACTCTCCTCACGTTCTCGATATCCCCGATATCCTGAGTGCCTATATCCTGATGCCCTTCTGGACTTTCGCTTCTCTGTCCATGATGACTTAAACTTCGCATCCCTTTGATCGGATCCAACGGCTAACGAATATCTGTGTGAGATCCGACGGCTCACGATTTCCTCTTCTTGTGCACTCCTCTACTCCTCTGAGACGTGAAATCTTCAACGGTATAGAATCTATTGGCTGATCCAACGACCGATGCTGCTCCTCCCGAGATTTTGTGCATTACCTTCTGCCCTTGGAAGGATTTCAAAAGCCAAAGGCCTCAACCTTTGCTCCCTTTCTCTGTGAGCTCCACGAATTCAAGTCCTCGCCTCCACATATAAAAATGTTGTCTCTCCTGAGATTTCTTGTAACTCGGAGCCTTAGAAAAGACTCTTGCGTGCACTCCTTGCGACAACCTTTAAGCACTTCAAGTGCCTGAATCCATCAGACTCTATGCACACCTGTGGCAACAGTCTTTCAATGCTTTACTCAGGTTCGCAACCCTGAGACCTTACTCGGCTTGCGCACTCCTTGCATGGCTTCTATGCCCAACTGCACTTCTGAACGATTGAGAACAAAGGCTACCCTATTTGAACTCTCTGTCAACGCACTCCTTGCGGACAACTTCGACTGCACTCCTTGCAGGAACTCTTGTTCAGATAGAGGAACAATTGAACCTCATTCCTTCACCCTTTCAGACTTCAACCTCAAAGCATGAAATCATATATACAACATATAAAGCAAATGTATATCAGGGAGCAACCATTCATGAGCATAACATCAATACATAGAGAACAACACAAACCATGAATTTGAACCAATTCTTTCTATTAATTCAAATGTCTATACATGGGTGTTCTTACAAAGCTCCCTACATCTCTTCTATGCTCCAATGCTTCTAACTATGTTACAATGCACAATGAGGGTGTCTATATCCCATTTCCCTCTTGCGCTCTAAAACAGTCTAATCTAGAATTAAATTTCTATCTACCTGCATTAACTACTATAAATGCCTCCATCTACTTCAGACGAGAGCGGGGCACTCAAGATATGATTACATTATACCAAGGTGCCTTCATTAAATGATCTCATTTATATTTGGCACATCAACTTCAAGAGAAAATTCAAAAATTTGGCTGGGTCTGCCCAGCTTTCCTTTGTCTTCCACACTGGCTCGCTTGATGTGAGGGATGCTCCTGCATCAAAATGAAAAGATCCCTTCTACACACAATCATCTCAGATAGCCCAACTGGTTAAATATATTCAACCCTGCTAACAACAAGTTCATGACAAACTTCCACAAAATGAGCAGCTCGACGTCTCCAGCAAGGCAAGAAGCTCACCAAGTTGCAGATTCAGCAAATGCTTTTCCCTCTCCCCCGGGAACTCAACAAAATGGATACCATTTCTTCCTAAGGAGGGGGGATTGATCCAGGTGGATATCGGTGGCCACCCACCTTTTCCGACTGGCTCAAAATAGTTTTCTAGAAATTTTGGCAATTTACTATTTTTAGTCGTTTTTAACTTCTGGGGCCATTTTGAGGGCCTAAATGAAGGTTTTTCGAGATCCAGGTTCTCAATGATAGTCAAAGTCAATATTGAGCCCCCAAAATGAATCTCCTCGATGATACATTTCCAACTAGCTATCATACACATAAAATAAAGATAGTATGCAAACGTTATGACTCTGGGAAGTTGATGTACTAACTTACCCAAACTGGGCCCACATGACCTTTGGCGCTTCATCTCCTAGGGTTAGGTTTTTGGATGTCTAGGGTTTTTGGCATTCCTGCTTATTCTAAAAATTCTTTCAGAGCCTCAAGGTAATCATCTTCTTGTGAATGCGAGTATCCATCACATCTCTTCTCAGATATAAGCTGCCACCATTCTAGTGAGTCTTTCACTCTATATTTTTACAGTCTCTGTACATTTATTTGATTAATATAAATCATGTATTACTGTATATATGTGTTTATGGTTGCATCTTTGATACATTTCTATTATATTATTGAATATTGATGCAGGAGCATCGCTCACCTATTAAATGAGCCAGCGCGTGGAGGCAAAGGAACAGCTGGACAGCGCCAGCATTCGAATTTTGGAACATTGTAATATGACTGCGCCAAACATTAATACTTGATGTGATGAAGCACACTTTGTATATGTAATGGACAATGAGAGGATAAGATCTTGTCCTTAAGTAGATGAAGCATTTATTTAGTTTTAATGCAGGTAGATAAGGAATTAACTGTAGATTAGACAGTCACCTTTCAAGAGGGAAAACAGAGTATAGACACCCTCTCTTGGATCATTGTAACATAACATTCATTCAACATTTGCATTGAGAAGAAGAAGAGAAGAACAGAGCAGGGAGTCTGTGAAGAACCTCCATGTATAGCCATTGAATTAATAGGAAGAGCCTTGATTCAATTCCATGGACGTGTTTGATCTCTGTGTGTTGTTGGTATTGTGCTTATGCATGTTTGCTTTCTACGTGTTGTTGTTGGTATTGTGCTTTATGCATGTTTGGTTTTTATGCTTATATGTTATATGTTTCTTATGTAATTGTGTACCGTGTTCAAAACCCGGTGGAATGAAGGATTGATTTGTTCACCGTTTAAGCTGTGAGATTCCTGCGATAGAGGCGTTAATTCTCCGCATAGAGGCCGAGAGCAAATGGGGCTGAACTTTTGTTCTTCACTTCGCTCGAGTGAGTTGAGCTATTCGAGTCGTGAAGGTGAGTGCAGGTCGAATTTTGGAGTCTGAAAGTCCGAAGGGATAGGTCAGTTTGTTGCAAGCGTGAATGCCAGACCGAAGAACTTCACACCGAGAAGTGGGCGAATATTGAAGAATGAGCGAGTGTGGATAGTTCTACTGTCCGTAGAACTCGATCCAAAGATATCGATAGGACTAAGGTCGGTTTTTGAGAACTCTTCGAGGGAAGAGAATCGACGACTAATTTGTCGAAGATCAATGGTCCCATGGATCGCTGGGTCTAGGTGAAGGACAGGAGGTTAACCCTCAGCGCCAGAAGAACCTTTTGCCATCGTGATATCAACGGGTTTACTTGATGCAAATATTAAGATAACATCAAATCTTGATCCGTGATTTCTCGATTTAGTGGGAGTCGTCGATCCTCAGAGGGATTGTGGCAATTTAATCCGAGCGCCGGGTTTCGGTATTTGGGGTTTCAAAGAGACTTGAGTCGCTGATCCACGATCCGCGAATGCGGATGTGACGTGGCGCCGCGGGCCCCGGAAAGTTTAAAGTGAGTAGGTGGCATTGTAGCGAGGGATCGGCACCTCGGTACTCTGGGCATTGAAAGCACGAGTGTAGCATCGCAGTCGCTTTATATCCCGATAAGGGAGAGCCACCGAAAGTATTGATCGCTGACCATCGGAGGTCGGATCTCGGGGATTGAAGGATCGATATCACGAGTGTAGAACTCACTTAACGCTGAAAAGCCGATTTCCGATTAAGAACGGGAATCGCTGGGGAAATTATAATTATGGTAAAAGAGCTCCAAGGAGTGGAAGACCGCTGACTCTTCAAACGCATGGATATGAAGGTCCCGGTGGTGCGATCGTCCGTTGAGGGCAAATATGCTATGGTATCGAGTCTCCTAAGTCTTGTCCAGATACTGCGTGAGAGAAGGGAAGGATAGTGAGGTAAATACTCGATACCACGACTTGGCGCCAAGTGGTAATCGATGAAGTTGGAAGTTCTTTGTTTAGATATGAGAGATATATATAATGTCGCTTAGAAGAGAGAGAGGCCATCACCGATCGCGGAAGATGTGGATGCTCCAAGAAGGGTAGATGTTGGTGTAACAAATGGAACGGCCAAATACAAGATCTTAGGGTGAGAATCGAATATATGGAGACTACCCAAAGGCGAAGCGGGTTTTACTTGTGGGGAGTTCAACATCCGATTGAAGAGAAAGTCGATGACCGAGAGGTCTCCGTAAGATGCCCTCGACAGAGTATTGATCGAGCCATTTCGAGGATTGTTTCAGTATCGTTCGACATCTCGATTTATGAGGGGAGTCTAAATGCTGAAGAGCTGTTGGATTGATCCAGCACTCGACACCTACTTCATTATGAAGACATCAAAGAGGGAAAGAAGATAAGGCATGCAGTCAATGGCTTCAAAGGACATGCAACCTTATGTGGGACGAGCGTGCGCATTTGACATTCCAAAGGCAAACCAAGATCAAAAGCCGGATCTGATGACGAAATTTGAAGGCTTAAGTTCATTCGAGGGATTACCGATCACACTATTATTCGCCGCATAACTCCGATGTAGAACATTGACCAGAAGGAATACACCGAATTCTACACAGTTCACGATTCGAGCCGGTCATCTGGAGAGTGATGATCTAAAAGGTGATGGTATCCTAATGGTCTTAGGCATGACATCTCGTGATGAATTGAGCACAGTCAATTCATCCGCTTATCAGCTTGAGGATGCTGCATCGACGGCTCAGCGTAAGAAAAGTTGAGCCGCGAAATGTGGATGAGGGTTGTTTAAGCCGTACCATCGCAGGTAAAGCCGTTTGTTCGTGAGAGATACCGTATTCAAAGAGGATTGGAAAAGACCTCACGGTAGAGCTGAAAGAGGTGGAACTCCGCCGCCAGAGACAACAAAGGCCGGAAACAGGAGGCGCTAGTTGCGATCAGTAGGGAGGTTATGCTGACGCGAATACATTTCCTCGCACTGAGGTAGAGGAAGAGGCAGAGAGGATATATAACATGTTTCACTGCGTGGTAAAGATACCATAAAGTCAGACTATCCAAAGGAAGGTGGATCTGGAGGGCGCAGCTCACATCACTCCAGGGCACGCCAGAGTATGGATGTTGAGAGCGAGGATGAAGACACAGGAAGTGGGAAGTCACCGATGCTGCATAAGATCCCATTGAAACCTCGAAGGAGGTGAGTGACACATCTCGAAAGATGTCGACCGTCGAACGAATTTGCAAGACCCGTATCGTAAATGCAAGCACAACGACGTTGGGATAACCGATAATCTCGCTTCGACCGAGATGGTGGAGAAATTGATCGAAGGCGAAACACCCAAGTCCTTACAAAGTGACATGGTTGCAGAGATATCACCGTGTATTGTTACTAAACAATGCTTGGTCAATTTTAAATTGGGTGAATATAAGGATAAAATCCCGCAGATGTTATTCTTATGGATGTTTGTCATTTACTATTGGGAAGACCATGGAAGTTTGATAGACATGTTGTTCATGATGGGAGAATGAACACCTATACTTTAGAGAAGAATGGTAAACCATCATCGCTATGCCGCCGATAAAAGATAAAGAGGTGAAACCGAAGTAAGCGCCATTAACACTTCATGAGTGGAAGGAGCTTTTCACAGAGTTGGAGAAGGATGAACATCCACAATTCTTTGTTGTTAGAAGTCAGAGTTGTTCCGACAAGCACGAGTGGACGACTTTGCCGTGAGGAGATCTCGAAACCGGCCGGGAGAGTTTGTCGATATCATCGTGGACGAACTACTCCTCGCTCGCTTCCACCGCGAGGAGTGGGAGCCATCATATTGACCTCATACCCTATGTTTCCACCTAACAAGGCGCCGTACATGTTGACACACATCGAGAATGAGGAAGTCAAAGGCGTACGTGGATCTACAAGACAAGGACCAGTGAGAGTCTTAGTCCATGTGTTGTTCAAACAATACTCAGTCCAAAGAAGGATGGGGCTGGAGAATGTGTATGCATCTGATGGTGATCAATAAGATCACCATCAGTACATTTCCACGTCGGTGAATGGATGACTTGATGGATTGTTCGAAAGGGCAAATTATTTCTCCAAGATTGATCTCAAGAGCCGATACCACGATCCGAATGAGAGAGGGGATGAATGGAAAACAACATTCAAAACAAACGAATGATAACAGAATGGCTGGTCAGCGCCATTCATTTGAGAAATGCACCTTGACTTTTATGAGGTCAATATCGAAGTCCCCGCGGAATTCACTCCAGAATTTGTGGTGGTGTACCGACGATACTGATTTTCAGTAAGACCATGGAAGAGCACTTGAGGCATTTGGTCATAGTGATGAGAAGGCTACAATGGGAGAAATCACTGATCAATTTCCAGAAAAATGTTCATTCACGCGCATGTAACTCATTTATTTTGGTTTTGTTATCTCTACGAATGAATTGAAAATGGATCCTAGTAAGGTGGAACGCGGGATCGTGAATTGGCCATCACGGTGAAATATTTTTGAGGTAAGGAGATTCCACTGATTGGCAGTTTGCATTTAAAATTCATTCAATTTCGAACTGCCTAAATGATGGATACAAATGTACGGGCATGTACCCTTTCGACAGCCGAGGTCGAAAAGAGCTTCAATTTGTTGAAGCTGAAGATAACCGAGCAGCCACTCGGTGTCAGCTTCTGGATTTTCATAAAACTTTCCAGGTGAAGTGTGACGCTAGTTGGTATGCTGTTGGAGGGGTTTTTGAGTCAGGATGACAGACCTGTATCTTATTATAGCGAGAAGCTGGATGATGGAAAGCTGAAGTACTCCACGTACGCCAAATAAGTTCTGCCATCCTTCGTGCATTGAAGAAGTGGAGGCATTACCTCACACCCAAGGAATTTTTGTGGGATGCACAAAGGATACACCACAATTGTGAGTCACAGAGAAGCTAAACCCGGCCGTGAAGTGGGTAGAGTACATGCAGACTTTCACATTCGTGATCAAGCACAATTCGGGGACTGCGAACAAGGTAGTCAATGCCTTTGGAGTCGAAAATGTTTGTTGCTGCAGGAGTGTAGAGTCAAGACTTTGGGTTTTGAGAACCCAGGATATGGTATGCGTGACGCAGCATTTTAAGGAAAGACAACAGGCAAATGGAGAATCTAGGTTCCTCGTGGATCGGAGTCCATGGATTGACTACCCGATCCATGATGGATTGTTGTTCAAGGGCACCCAACTATGTATTCCAGATTGCTCCATGAAGGAGAATTTACATGAGAAGCATTTATAGCTTTGAAGGTCATTCTGGACATGACAAGACATTCGCCAAGTTAAGCGAATCATATTTTTACATGCTAGACGCGAAGATACATTTGCTGACAAAATATATATGTCAACATGCTAGCACAAAAGCGTAACACGTGGTTCTATTAGCCGCTGCCCATACCCGAGTAAGCCAGCCATTAGCATGGATTTTGTTTTGGATTTGCCGAGAATGCAAAAGAGAGGTGTGGATTCCATTTTGTAGTGGTGATGGTTCTCGAAGATGGAACATTTTATCCCATGTCAAAAAAAACCAGTGACACAACTCACAATGCCAATTTGTTCTTCAAAGAGATCATTAGACTTCACGGGTTACCAAGAAGCATAGTATCGGACAAGGATACCAAGTTCATAGGTCATTTTGGAGGATGCTATGGAAGAAGTCGTAACCGACTTAGCATTCATCTCTTACCATCCGCGATAGATGGTAGATCAAGTAGTCAATGTAGTTTGGGAGATTCATGAGAAGCTTGGTGACCTAGCATCACGCCAATTGGGATCGTGATCCTACCATTGTGCCTAATTTATGCATAACCATTCGCGAATCGAAAATCGGTAAGAGCCCATTTAAAATTTTGTATGGGACACAACCAAGAGGAGTGTTCCATCAGGATGCAATGTGTCGACTGAAGTAAATAGCCAGTCAAGAATTCATGGAGGGCGATGAAGGAACTTCATGTGGAAGGGAAGCAACCGACCGCAGGTCGAATCAAGAGTATAAGAACAGAGCTTCCATCGTAGAAAAGAGGCATCTTCACCGGTTGGTGATATGGTTATCGCACACTTGAGGAAGGAGAGGTCTTGGTATGTAACATATAGCAGCTCAAATGAAGAAGATCAGCCATGCGTAATTCTCGAGGGAAATTCGGCGAGAATGCATATGAGCTTGTGCTGTTCAAGGCACCGGATATCTCCGATTTTCAATATTTCTCGATTTATACCCCTACGTGATCTGAAGGAACAAGCACCAGAACGCTTGAACCAGTGATCCAGTGGCAGAAGCAGTTGCCAGTTGCACAGAAGCCTGAGATGGAGTGCATACTGGATAAGCGAGCAAGTAAGAAAACCAGGAGAAAACAATATTTTGAATACCTGGTGAAGTGGAAGAACCACCCAGTGGAAGATGCCAGCTGGGAAACAGAGGCAGTGATCTAGAAACATGGGCAGACTATGCAGGAGCTCATGAGAAGGAGCCCATGAAATCTTTTGAGCC
This sequence comes from Picea sitchensis, assembly GCA_010110895.2. NCBI lineage: Eukaryota > Viridiplantae > Streptophyta > Pinopsida > Pinales > Pinaceae > Picea > Picea sitchensis. Next base: position 24,105 of record SNQJ01S0057470.1, read on the forward strand.
GAGGAGTATGATGCAGGAGCATCGCTCACCTATCAAACGAGCCAGCGCATGGAGGCAAAGGAACAGCTGGACAGCGCCAGCATTCGAATTTTGGAACATTGTAATATGACTGCGCCAAACATTAATACTTGATGTGATGAAGCGCACTTTGTATATGTAACGGACAGTGAGTGGATAATCTCTTGTCCTTAAGTAGATGAAGCATTTATTTAGTTTTAATGCAGGTAGATAAGGAATTAACTGTAGATTAGATAGTCACCTTTCAAGAGGGAAAACGGAGTATAGACACCCTCCCTTGGATCATTGTAACATAACATTCATTCAGCATTTGCATTGAGAAGAAGAAGAGAAGAACAGAGCAGGGAGTCTGTGAAGAACCTCCATGTATAGCCATTGAATTAATAGGAAGAGCCTTGATTCAATTCCATGGACGTGTTTGATCTCTGTGTGCTGTTGGTATTGTGCTTATGCATGTTTGCTTCTTTTTTATGCTTATCTGTTATATGTTTCTTATGTAATTGTGTAACAGGTTCGAAACCTGAGGGAATGAAGGATTGAGTTTCCATTGTTTCACTGTTTAAGCCAGGAGATTCTTGCATAGAGGCCGTCGAATTCCTCCGCATAGAGTGCGTCGAGGAGGCTAAACAGTTGAAATTTTGTTCTCACTTCGTTCAGAGTGAGTTGAGTTATTCGAGTCATGCAGGTGAGTGAGGTCGAATTTGAGTCTCAGTAGCAAGTCTGAGAAGGGATAGGTCGGGTTTGTTGCAAGCGTGAATGCACAGGACCGGAAGAACTTCGACACTTGGAGAAGTGGTTGAAGATTGAAGAATGCGCAGAGTGCGGGATAGTTCACTTGGTTCGCCGTAGAACTCGATCCAGTAGAGGTCGCATAAGACGAAGGTGTCGAAGTGGAGAACTCTTCAGAGGAAGAGAATCGACGACTTGAATTCGTCGTGAAGACTCACGAAGTCCCGTGGATCATTGGGTCTAGGTGAAGGAGTGAGGAGGTTAACCCTCAGGCGCAGGAAGAACCTTTGCCATCGTATATCGGTGAATCGGGGTTTACGGATGCAAATATTACATGCACGTCGAAATCGCGATCCGTGATTTCCCGATTTAGTGGGAGTCGTCGATCCTCGGAGGGACAGGTGGCACGAATCTGGAGCGACGGGGTTTCGGCATACAGGGTTTCCAGCAGCAGGAGACTTGGAGTCGTGGACCCGCGATCCGCGAAATCGCGACGTGACGTGGCAGCGTGGGCCCCGAAAGCAAGTGGAGTACAGGTGGCGTTGTAGCGAGGGATCGACACCTTAGTACTCGGGGCATTGAAAGCACAGAGTGTGGGCATCGCAGGTCGCGATATCCTGATAAGGGAGAGCCAACACTCGAGCATTGACCATTGACCATCGGGGGTTGGAGCTCGGGGATTGAAGGATCGATATCAAGAGTGTAGAACTCGCGAACACGCAAGTGCCGATTTCCCGATTTCCGAAGAACGGGGAATCTCCAGGGAAATTATACTGTGGGTAAAAGAGCTCCCAAGGGAGTGGAAGAGTGTTGACTCTTCGGCCCATGGATAGTGAAGGTCCTGGTGGTGCGACCGTCCGTTGAGGGGCAGGTTGCGTCAAATATCTGTGATATCTCTGTGGATTTCTTTATTATATCTCTGCTCTCATTTCGTGCCAAAAATAATCCGGATCAGTGGTATCAGAGCACGCTGGAATCGATTTTTTAATGCATTTCCCCGATGAGGTTTGAGTATAGAAAGTTGGGCCTCGAGCTTGTCTCTCATGAAGACAATCACTCTTACATGCCTAAGAAACCCTCCATGATGGAAGAAAAGAAAAATGACGGAGTAGACGATCCTATCAGTTTGTTGCTTGAGAAATCTCTCACACGATAGAGGGACGAAATGATGGAGAATTTTTCCCACATCCTTCAATGCCTCCCGATAGCATCAGGAGCATATTCATGAAGCGACCACTTTGGGGGCACCTCATCTTTTAAGGTATAGGTCAATTTTGATATTCCTATATTTGAAGGTCAGATAGATGCGAATGCCCTAGATAAATGGTTAAATCTGTTAGAAGGTTAATTTTTTGTTCACAATTTTTTCGATAGAGAAAATATCATCTTCGTGCTCCTTAAGGATATCCCCCATGTCAAACATTGGTGGGAAACTTACTGGGATAAGAGTTCCATAGAGGAGTCTGGAATATATGGGGTTGATCCCACTTGGGATTTGTTTGTGGATGCGGTAAAGGAACAATATTACCTTGTTAGCAACTATGAGGACCATTACATGAGATGGACCACACTGCAGGAAGAGAGAGACCAAGCAGTTTCGGAGTTCACCAATAACTTCCATACTTTGCGTACCAAGTTGGGTATGAAAGAGTTCGAATAGCATTTGGTTCTGAAATACCATGGGGCTCTGCATAGATACATCCAAAATGAAATGGATTTTCTGGACATCTCATCACTCAGTGCTACCTATCGATATGTTGTTAATATCGAGCAGAAATTTAAGCACTAGAACAAACAGGAGTTCGGGTCTGCAAATCTGCAACAACCAGATTATGACAAAGATGGCCTTAACAAACAGTCTTCCGAAAACCAGTCCAAGACATAGGAAAAGAAGGGTCATGGGAAGACAAAGAAGGACACTAGAAAATGGTGTGATTTCCACAAAAGGCCCTGGAACAACACCGATGAATGTCGTTCAAAATAGTCATTGGTGACCAAGATCTAAGACAAGGATCCGAACCCTAATTCAGAATCTAATTATGAAAATACTGGTAAAAGATAGATCATCGACATAGACACCATTGCTATTGTCACAACTGCAAAAATTCAACCAGAAGAACCAACAGATCCTGAAGAGGGGAAGTGCCTTTTTCATTCACAGATGTGGGTGAAGGGGACCCCACTATATTTTATTGTTAATAGCGGAAGCTAGAAGAACCTCATATCAATAGAGGTCTTCAAATAGTTGGGATTGTTGACAACACCACACCCACAACCATACAACATCGGGTGGCTTCGCTAAGGATGATATCTTTGTCTCATCAAGCAATGTTGATTGTCATACGACATCTATCCCTTCAAGGGTGAGGTATTATGTGATGTTTCCCCACTAGATGTTTGTGATGTTCTCCTGGGCCAACCATATATGTGGAAGCGCCATGCTATTTATAAGTATCGACCCCGCAGTGTCATTGTTTCTTTGGGGGGTCATCTCTACAGAATACCAAAGGTAGTTCTGACTATTGTTCCACCTAAAAAGTGCCGCAAGGTAGTATCTCATACTACAAAATTCAGCTTCTTCACAATCTTTTCAAAAGGGGAATAGAAGGATATTGCAACCACTACAACCTCGACCCAAGAACCTTCTATCCAAGAGAAGAACGTTGATAATATTGCAGCAAAATGCAAAGATTCCTTCTACACACAGTCATCTCAGATAACCCAACTGGTTGAATAGAGTCAACCCCGCCATCAATAGGTTCATGAAAAACTTCCACAAAATGAGCAGCGCGACATCTCCAGCAAGGCAAGCAGCTCAACAAGATGCAGATTCAGCAAACGATTTTCCCTCTGCCCTGGGCATTCAATGCAATGCTTCCCATTGCTTCCTAAGGATGGAAGATTGATCCAGGTGGATATCGATGGCCACCCTCCTTTTTTGACTGGCTCAAAACATTTTCCTAGCAATTTTGATAATTTACTATTTTTAGTAGTTTTTAACTTCTGGGGCCATTTTGAGGGCCTAAAAGAAGGTTTTTTGAGATATAGGTTCTCAATGATGGCCCAAGGCATGATTTATCCACCAAAATGAATCTCCTTGATGATACCTTTCCAACGAGCTACCATACGCCTAAAACGAAGATCGTATGCAAACGTTACAACTCCAGAAAGTTGATGTACTAACTTACCCAAATGAGGCCCACATGACTTTTGGTGCTTCATCTCCTAGGGTTAGTTTTTTGGATTTCTAGAGTTTTTGGCATTCCTTCTTATTGTAAAAATTCCTTCAGAGCCTCATGGTAATCATCTTCTTGCAAATGAGAGTAGCCGTCACATCTCTTCTCAAAGATAAGATGCTACCATTCTAGCGAGTCTTTCACTCTGTATTTTTACAGTCTCTGTACACTTATTTCATTAATAGAAATCATTTATTACTGTATATCTATGTTTATGGTTGCATCTCTGATACATTTCTATTATATTATTGAATATTTGCGATATCTCTATGCATTTCTTTAATATATCTCCACTCTCATTTCGTGCTGAAAATAATCTGAATCATTGGTATCAGAGCAAGTTGGTCTTGATCATTTTTTCAATGCATGTCCCCGATGAGGTCCGAGTATAGAAATTTGGGTCTCGAGATTGTCTCTCTTTAAGACATCTCTCTCGCACGACCAAGAAACCCTCCATGGAAGAAGAAAAGAAAAACGACGAAGGAGATGATCCTATTAGTTTGTTGCTTGAGCAAGCTCTCATGTGACAGAGGGATGAAATGATGGATAATTTTTACCACATCCTTCAACGCCTTCCGATAGCATCAGGAGCATCATCATCAAGTGGCCACTTTGGAGGCACCTTGCCTTTTAAGGTAGAGGTCAATTTTGATATTCCTATATTTGAAGGTCAGATAGATGCGGATGCCCTAGATAAATGGTTAAATCTGTTAGAAGGTTATTTCTCTGTTCACAATTTTTCCAATAGAGAAAAGATCATCTTCGCGCTCCTTAAGGCTCTCCCCCATGTCAAATATTGGTTGGAAACTTACTGGGAGCATAGTTCCACAAAGGATTCTAGAATATATGGGACCAATCCCACTTGGGATTGTTTTGTGGATGTGGTAAAGGAGCAATGTTACCCTGTTGAAAGCTATGAGGACCATTACATGAGATGGAACGGCAAGAGAGGGGCCAAGCAATTATAGAGTTCACCAATACCTTCCATACCTTTCGCACCAAGTTTGGTATCAAAGACTCCGAACAACATTTGGTTCTGAAATACCGTGAGGCTCTACACATATACATACAAACTGAAATGGATTTTCTGGACATCTCATCACTCAGTGCTGCCTATCGATATGCTATTAAAATCGAGCAGAAATTTAAGCACCATAACAAAGGGGAGTTCAGGTCTTCAAATATGCAACAACCAAAGTATGACAAAGATGCCTTTAACAAACAGTCTTCCGAAAACTAGTCCAAGCCACAGGAAAAGAAGGGTCATAGGAAGATAAAGAAGGACACCAGAAAATGGTGCGATTTCCACAAAATCCCCTAGAATAACATTGATGAATGTCGCTCAAAACAATCATTGGTGGATGAGATCAAAGACAAGGAGCCGAACCCTAATTTAGAATCTAATTCTGAAAATTCTAGTAAAATACAGATCATCAACGCAGACCCCACTGCTATTGTCACAACCACAACAATTCAACCAGAAGAAAAAACAAATCTTGAAGAGGGGGAGCTCCTTTTTCATTCACAGATGTGGGTGAAGGGGACCTCACTGCATTTTATTGTTGATAGCGGAAGCCAGAAGAACCTCATCTCAACAGAGGTTGTCAAATAGTTGGGATTGTTGACAACACCACACCCACAACCATACATCATTGGGTGGCCTCACCAAGGACGAGATATTCATGTCATCCAACAATGTTGCTTATCATATGACATCCAACCCTTCAAGGATGAGGTATGATGTGATGTTGCCCCACTATATGTCTATGATGTTCTCCTGGGCCAACCGTATATGTGGAAGTGCCATGTTGTTTATAAGTCTCGACCTCGCAATGTCATTGTTTCTCTGGGGGGTCATCTCTACAGAATACCAGAGGTAGTTCCGACTACTGTTCCACCTAAAAAGTGTCATAAGGTAGTATCTCATACTACAAAATTCATCTTCTTCACAATTTGTTCAAAAGGGGAACATAAGGATACTGAAACCACTACAACCTCGACCCAAGAACCTTTTATCCAACATAAGCAGGTCGACAAGATTGTAGAAAAACACAAAGATTCCTTCTACACACAGTCACCTCATATAGCCCGGCTGGTTGAACAGAGTTAACCCCGCCAGCAACAGGTTCATGACAAACTTCCACAAAATGAGCAGCGCGACGTCTCCAGTAAGGCAAGCAACTCACCAAGATGTAGATTCAACAAATGCTTTTTCATCTCTCCCAGGCACTCAACACAATGGATACCATTTATTCCTAAGGAAGGAGGATTGATCCAGGTGGATATTGGTGGCCACCCACCTTTTCCGACTAGCTCAAAACAGGTTTCTAGCAATTTTGGCAATTTACTATTTTTAGTAGTTTTTAACTTCTTGGGCCATTTTGATGGCCTAAATGAAGGATTTTTGAGATCAAGGTTTTCAATTATGGTTGAAGGATGTCTAGGGTTTTTTAAATTCCTGCTATTGTAAAAAGGCCTTCAAAGCCTCATGGTAATCATGTTCTTCTGAATTCGAGTAGCCGTCACATCTCTTCTCAGAGATAAGCTGCCAACATTCTAGCAAGTCTTTCACTCTGTATTTTTACAATATCTGTACATTTATTTCATTAATAGAAATCGTGTATTATTGTATATCTATTTTTATGGTTGCATATCTGATACATTTCTTTTATATTATTGAATATCTGTGATATCTCTATGCATTTCTTTATTATATCTCTTCTCTCATTTCATGCCGAAAATAATCTGGATCAATGGTATCAGAGCAGGTTGGTCTTGATTGTTTTTTCAGTGCATGTCCCTAACGAGGTACGAGTATAGAAAGTTGGGTCTTGATCTTGTATCTCTTGAAGACAATCACTCTCACATGCCCAAGAAACCCTCAATGGCAGAAGAAAATAAAAACAACGGAGCAGATGATCCTATCAGTTTGTTGCTTGAGCAACCTCTCATGCGAGAGAGGGAAAAAATGATGGAGAATTTTTCCCACATCCTTCAATGCCTCCTGATATCATCAGGAGCATATTCATCAAACGTCCACTTTGGAGGCACCTCACCTTTTTAGGAACATGTCAATTTTTATATTCCTATATTTGAAGGTCAGATAATGTGAATTCCCTAGATAAATGGTTAAATCTGTTAGAAGGTTATTTATGTATTCACAATTTTTCCGACAAAAAAATATCAACTTCGAGCTCCTTAAGGCTCTCCCCCATGTCAAAAATTGGTGGAAAACTTACTACAAGCAGAGTTCCATAGAGGAGTCTGGAATATATGGGGCCGAGCCCACTTGAGATTTTTTTGTGGATGTGGTAAAGGAACAATATTACCCTATTGGAAACTATTAAGACCATTACATGAGATGGACCACACTGCGGCAAGGGAGGGGCCAAGAAGTTCTGGATTTCACCAATACCTTACATACCTTACGCACCAAACTAAGTATCAAAGACTCCGAATGAAATTTGGTTCTAAAATTTCGTGGGGCTCTACACATATACATCCAAACTGAATGGATTTTCTGGACATCTCATCACTCGGTGCTACCTATCGATATGCTATTAAAATCGAGCAGAAATTTAAGCACCAGAAAAAATGGTAGTTCGGGTTTGAAAATATGAAACAACCAAAGTATGACAAATATTCCCTTAACAAACAGTCTTCTGAAAACTAGTCCAAGCCACAGGAAACTAAGGATCACATGAAGACAAAGAAGGACACCGGAAAATTGTGTAATTTCTACAAAATCCCCTGGCATAACACTGATGAATGTTGCTCAAAACAATCATTAGTGGCCGAGATCAAATACAAGGAGTCGAACCCTGATTTAGAATCTTATTCTGAAAATACTGGTAAAAGACAGATCATCGACGTAGACCCCACTGCTATTTTCGTGTCCACAACAATTCAACCAGAAGAACCAATAGATCCTAAAGAGGGGGAGTGCCTTTTTCATTCATAGATGTGGGTGAAGGGGACCTCACTGCATTTTATTGTTGATAGCGAAAGCTAGAAGAACCTCATCTCAATAGAGGTTGTCAAACAGTTGGGATTGTCGACAACACTACACCCACAACCACACAACATCGGGTGGCTTCGCCAAGGATGAGATCTTCGTATCATCCAGCAATGTCAATTGTCATATGACATCTAACCCTTCAAGGACGAGGTATTATGTGATGTTTCCCCACTAGATGTCTGTAATGTTCTCCTGGGCCAACCATATATGTGGAAGTGCCATGCTGTTTATAAGTCTTGACCCCACAAGGTCATTGTTTCTCTAGGGGGTCATCTCTAAAAAATACCAGAGGCAGTTTCAACTACTATTCCACCTAAAAAGTACTGCAAGGTAGTATCTCATACTACAAAATTCATATTCGTCACAATCTATTCAAAAGGGGAATAGAAGGATACTGCAACCACTACAAACTCGACCCAAGCACCTTCTATCCAACAGAAGCAGGTCGACATGATTACATTAAAATGAAAATATTCCTTCTACACATAGTCATCTTAGATAGCCCAACGGGTTGAACAAAGTCAACCCTGCTAGCAACAGGTTCATGACAAACTTCCACAAAATGAGTAGTGTGATGTCTCCAGCAAGGAAAGCAGCTCACCAAGATGCAGATTCAACAAATGCTTGTCCCTCTCCCCCGGGCACTCAATGTAATGGAGACCATTTCTTCCTAGGGAGGGAGGATTGATCCAGGTGGATATCGGTGGCCACCCACCTTTTCTGACTGGCTCAACAAATTTTCTGGCAATTTTGGCAATTTACTATTTTTAGCAGTTTTTAACTTCTGGGGCCATTTTGAGGGCCTAAATGAAGTTTTTTCGATATAGAGGTTCTCAATGATGGTCAAAGGTATCATTGAGCCCCCAAAATGAATCTCCTCGATGATACCTTCCCAACGAGCTATCATACACCTAAAATAGAGATCGTATGCAGAAGTTACAACCCCAGGAAGTTGATGTACTAACTTACCCAAACGGGGCCCAGATGACTTTTGGTGCTTCATCTCCTAGGGTTAGGTTTTTGGATGTCTAGGTTTTTTGGCATTCCTTCTTATTGTAAAAAGGCCTTTAGAGCCTCATGGTAATCATCTTCTTGTGAATGCGAGTAGACGTCACATCTCTTCTCAGAGATAAGATGCCACCATTTTAGCGAGTTTTTCACTCTGTATTTTTATAGTCTTTGTACATTTATTTCATTAATAGAAATAGTGTATTATTGTATATCTGTGTTTATGGTTTCATCTCTAATACATTTCTTTTATATTATTGAATATCTGCGATATCTCTGTGCATTTCTTTAATATATCTCTGCTCTCATTTCGTGCCGATAATAATCCAGATTAGTGGTATCAGAGCAGGTTGGTCTTGATAATTTTCTCAGTGCATGTCCCCGACAAGGTCCGAGTATAGCAAGTTGGGTCTAGAGCTTGTCTCTCTTGAAGACAGTCACTCACACACACCCAAGAAACCCTCCATGTCAGAAGAAAAGAAAAACAATGGAGAAGACGATCCTATCAGTTTGTTGCTTGAGCAAGCTCTCACGTGACAAAGGGATGAAATGATGGAGAATTTTTCCCACATCCTTCAACGCCTCCCGATAGCATCAAGAGAATCTTCATGAATCGACAAATTTGAAGGAACCTCACCTTTTAAGGTACAGGTCAATTTTGATACTCCTATATTTGAAGGTCAGATAGATGCAGTTACCCTAGATAAATGGTTAAATCTGTTAGAAGGTTATTTCTCTGTTCACAATTTTTTCGATAGAGAAAAGATCATATTCGCGCTCCTTAAGGCTCTCCCCCATGTCAAACATTGGTGGGAATCTTACTGGGAGCAAAGTTCCACAGAGGAGTCTGGAATATATGGGGCCGAGCCCACTTGGGATTTTTTTGTGGATGCAGTAAAGGAACAATATTACCCTGTTGGAAACTATGAGGACCATTACATGAGATGGACCACACTTTGGAAAGAGAGGGACCAAGTAGTTCCGAAGTTCACCAATACCTTCCATACCTTGCACACCAAGCTGGGTATCAAAGACTCCGAATGACATTTGGTTCTGAAATATCGAGGGGCTCTACATAGATACATCCAAACTGAAATGGATTTTCTGGACATCTCATCACTCGGTGCTGCCTATCGATATGCTATTAAAATCGAGAAGAAATTTAAACACCAGAACAAATGGGAGTTCAAGTCTGCAAATCTGCAACAACCAAAGTATGAAAAACATAGCCTTAACAAACAATCTTCCGAAAACCATTCCAAGCCACAGGAAAAGAAGGGTCACAGGAAGACAAAGAAGGACACTAAAAAATGGTGCAATTTCCACAAAATCCCCTGGCACGACACCAATGACTATTGCTCAAAATAGTCATTGGTGGCCAAGATCAAAGAGAAGGAGCCAAACCTTGATTCAGAATCTGATTCTGAAAATACTGGTAAAAGACAAGTCATCAATGCAAACCCCACTACTATTGTCATGACTACAACAATTCAACCAGAAGAACAAATGGATCCTGAAGAGGGTGAGCGCCTTTTTCATTCATAGATGTGGGTGAAGGGGACCCCGCTGCATTTTATTGTTGATAGCGGAAGTCAGAAGAACCTCATCTCATCAGAGGTCATCAAACAGTTGGGATTGTCTACAACACCACACCCACAACCATACAACATCGACTGGCTTCGCCAAGGGCGATATCTTCGTTTCATCCAGCAATGTCGATTGTGATACGACATCCAACCCTTCAAGGACTAGGTATTATGTGATGTTTCCCCACTAGATGTCTGTGATGTTCTCCTGGGCCAACCATATATTTGGAAGTGCCATGTTGTTTATAAGTCTCGACCCCACAATATCATTGTTTCTATGGGAGGTCATCTCTACAGAATACCAGGGGTAGTTCCAACTACTATTCCACCTAAAAAGTGTCGCAATGTAGTGTCTCATGCTACAAAATTTAGCTTCTTCACAATCTGTTCAAAAGGGGAATAGAAGGATACTGCAAACACTACAACCTCGACCCAAGCACCTTCTATCCAACAGAAGCAGGTTGACAAGATTGTAGCAAAACGCAAAGATTCCTTCTACACAAAATCATCTCAGATATCCCGACTGGTTGAATAGATTCAACCCCGCGAACATCAGGTTCATGAAGAACTTCCACAAAATGAGCAGCGCGACGTATCCAACAAGGCAAGCAGCTCACCAAGATGCAGATTCAAAAAATGCTTTTCCCTCTCCCCCGGGCACTCAATGCAATGGAGGCCATTTCTTCCTAAGGAGGGAGGATTGATCTAGGTGGATATCGGTGGCCACCCACCTTTTCCGACTTGCTCAAAACAATTTTCTAGCAATTTTGGCAATTTACTATTTTTAGTAGTTTTTAACTTCTGGGGCCATTTTGAGGGCCTAATTGAAGGTTTTTATATATTGAGCTTCTCAATGATAGAATAAATAATTATTGATCACCAAAACTGAATCTCCGTGACGATACCTTTCTAACGAGCTCTCATACGCCTAAAACAAAGATCATATGCAAAACTTATGACCCTGAGAAGTTGATGTACTAACTTACCCAAATGGGGCCCACTTGACTTTTGGTGCTTCATCTCCTAGGGTTAGGTTTTTGGATGTCTAGGGTTTTTGGAATTCCTAATTATTTTAAAAGAGCCTTCAGAGCCTAATGGTAATCATCTTCATGCAAATGTAAGTATCCTTCACATCTCTTCTCAGAGATAAGCTGCCACCATTCTAGCGAGTCTTCCACTCTGTATTTTTACAGTCTCTGTACAGTTATTTCATTAATAGAAATCATGTATTAATATATATATGTGTTTATGGTTGCATCTCTGATACATTTCTATTATATTATTGAATATCTGTGATATCTCTATGCATTTCTTTATTATATCTCCGCTCTCATTTCGTGCCAAAAATAATCTGGATCAATGATATCAGAGCAGGCTAGTCTTGATTATTTTTTCAATGCATGTCCATGACGAGTTCCGAGTATATCAAGTTGGGTCTCGAGCTTGTCTCTCTTGAAGACAATCACTCTCACATGCCCAAGAAACCCTCCATGGTGGAAGAAAATAAAAATGACGGAGCAGACGATCCTATCAGTTTGTTGCTTGAGCAAGCTCTCACGCGACATAGGGATGAAAGGATGGAGAATGTTTCCCACATCCTTCAACACCTCTCGATAGCATCAGGAGAATCTTCATCAAGCAACTACTTTGGAGGCACCTCGCCTTTTAATGTACAGGTCAATTTTGATATTCCTATATTTGAAGGTCAAATAGATGCGGATGCCCTAAATAAATGGTTAAATCTGTTAGAAGGTTATTTCTCTGTTCACAATTTTTCTGACAGAGAAAAGATCATCTTCATGCTTGTTAAGGCTCTCCCCCATGTCAAACATTGGTGGGAAACTTACTGGGAGCATAGCTCCACAGAGGAGTTTGGAATATATGGGGATGCGCCCACATGGGATTATTTTGTGGATGTGGTAAAGGAACAATATTACCCTTTTGGCAACTATGAGGACCATTACATGAGATGGACCACATTGCGGCAAGAGAGGGGTCAAGAAGTTCTAGAGTTCACCAATACCTCCCATACCTTGCGCACCAACATGGGTATCAAAGACTCTAAATGACATTTGGTTCTAAAATATTGTGGGGCTCTACACAAATACATCCAAACTGAAATGGATTTTTTGGACATCTCATCACTCGGTTTTGCCTATCGATATGCTGTTAAAATCGAGCATAAATTTAAGCACTAGAACAAATGGGAATTCAGGTCTGCAAATCTGCAACAACCAAAGTATGAAAAATATGGCCTTAACAAACAGTCTTCCAAAAACTAGTCCAAGCCATAGGAAAAGAAGGGTCACGGAAAGACAAAGAAGGACACTGGAAAATGGTGCGATTTCCACAAAATCCCCTGGAACAACACCAATGATTGTCACTCAAAACAATCATTGGTGGCTGAGATCAAAGACAAGGAGCCGAACCCTGATTCATAATCTGATTCTAAAAATACTAGTAAAAGACAGATCATCGGCGCAGACCCCACTACTATTGTTGCAACCGCAACAATTCAATCAGAAGAACCAACAGATCCTAAAGAGGTGGAGCACCTTTTTCATTCACAAATGTGGGTGAAGGGGACCCTGCTACATTTTATTGTTGATAGTAGAAACCAAAAGAACCTCATCTCAATAGAGGTCGTCAAACAGTTGGGATTGTCGACAACACCACACCCACAACCATACAACATTGGGTGGATTTTCCAAGGATGAGATCTTCGTGTCATCCAACAATGTCGATTGTCACACAACATCCAACCCTTCAAGGATGAGGTATTATGCGATGTTTCCCAACTAGATGTCTGTGATGTTCTCCTGGCCCAACCATATATGTAGAAGCACCATGCTTTTTATAAGTCTCGACCCTACAGTGTCATTGTTTCTCTGGGGGGTCATCTCTACAGAAAAACAGAGGTAGTTCCGACTACTGTTCCACCTAAAAAGTATCGCAAGGTAGTATCTCATACTACAAAATTCATCTTCTTCACAATCAGTTCAAAAGGGGAATAGAAGGATACTGCAACCACTATAACCTCAGCCCAAGCACCTTCTATCCAACAGAAGAAGGTCGAGAAGATTGCAGCAAAAATAAAATATTCCTTCTACACAGTCATCTCAGATAGCCCGACTAGTTGAATAGAGTCATCCCTGCCAGCAATAGGTTCATGACAAACTTCCACAAAATGAGCAGCGTGATGTCTCCAGCAAGGCAAGCAGCTCACCAAGATGCAGATTCAACAAACGCTTTTCCCTCTCCCCTGTGACACTCAATGCAATGGATACCATTGATTCCTAAGGAGGGAGGATTGATCCAGGTGGATATCAGTGGCCACCTACATTTTTCGACTAACTCAAAATAGTTTTTTGGCAATTTTCTATTTTTAGTAGTTTTAACTTATGGGGCCATTTTGAGGACCTAAATGAAGGTTTTTAGAGATCTATGTTCTCAATTATAGCCTAAGGCATGATTTGTCCCAAAAAATTAATCTCCTCGATGATACCTTTTCAACAAGCTATCATATGCCTAAAATGGAGATCGTATGCAAAAGTTATGACCTCGGGAAGGTTATGTACTAACTTACCCAAACGGGGCCCACATGACTTTTGGTGCTTCATCTCCTAGGGTTAGGTTTTTGGATGTCTATGGTTTTTGGAATTACTTCTTATTATAAAAATACCTTCAGAGCCTCATGGTAATCATCTTCTTGCGAATGCGAGTAGCCGTCACATCTCTTCTCAAAGATAAGCTGTCACCATTCTAGTGAGTCTTTCACTCTATATTTTTACAGTCTCTGTACATTTATTTCATTAATAGAAATCATGTAT
>SNQJ01S0057470.1:38579-53803 GCA_010110895.2 Picea sitchensis
TATTTTTACAGTCTCTGTACATTTATTTCATTAATAGAAATCATGTATTACTGTATATCTATGTTTATGGTTTCATCTCAGATACATTTATGTTACATTATTTAATATCTATGATATCTCCATGCATTTATTTATTATATCTCCACTTTCATTTCGTGCCGAAAATAATTCGGATTAGTGGTATCAGAGAAGGCTGGTCTTGATCATTTTTTCAGTGCATGTCCCCAACAAGGTCCGAGTATAGCAATTTGGGTCTCAAGCTTTTCTCTCTTGAATACAATCGCTCTCACATGCCCAAGAAACCCTCCATTGTGAAAGAAAAGAAAAACGAAGGAGAAGACGATCCTATCAGTTTGTTGCTTGAGAAAGCTCTCACGCGACAGAGGGACGAAATGATGGAGAATTTTTCCCACATCCTTCAACTCCTCCCGATAGCATCAGAAGCATATTCATCAAGAGGCCACTTTGGAGGCACCTCTCCTTTAAAGGTAGAGGTCAATTTTTATATTCCTCTATTTGAAGGTCAGATAGATGCGGATGCCCTAGATAAATGGTTAAATCTGTTAGAAGGTTATTTCTCTTTTCACAATTTTTTCGACAGAGAAAAGATCATCTTCACACTCCTTAAGGCTCTCCCCCATGTCAAACATTGGTGGGAAAATTAA
Organism: Picea sitchensis; assembly: GCA_010110895.2. Classification (NCBI taxonomy): domain Eukaryota; kingdom Viridiplantae; phylum Streptophyta; class Pinopsida; order Pinales; family Pinaceae; genus Picea; species Picea sitchensis. Next base: position 39,245 of record SNQJ01S0057470.1, read on the forward strand.
TAGGAGCAGAGTTCCATAAAGGAGTCTGGAATATATGGGGCCAAGCCCACTTGAGATTTTTTTGTGGATGCGGTAAAGGAACAATATTACCCTGCTGGAAACTATGAGGACCAGTACATGAAATGTACCACACTGCGGAAAGAGAGGGGCCAAGAATTTCCAAAGTTCACCAACACCTTCCATACCTTGTGCACTAAGTTGGGTATCAAAGACTTAGAATGACATTTGTTTCTAAAATACCATGGTGCTCTACACAGATACATCCAAACTAAAATTGATTTTCTGGACATCTCATCACTCGGTGTTGCCTATCGATATGTAGTTAAAATTGAGAATAAATTTAAGCACCAGAACAAACGGGAGTTTAGGTCTACAAATATGCAACAACCAAAGTATGAAAAATATGGCCTTAACAAACAGTCTTCCAAAAACCATTCCAAGGCACAGGAAAAGAAGGGTCACAGGATGACAAAGAAGGACACCGGAAAATGGTGCGATTTCCACAAAAGCCCCTGGCACAACACCGATGAATGTCACTCAAAATATTCATTGCTGGCCGAGATCAAAGACAAGGAGCTGAACCCTAATTTAGAATCTGATTCTAAAAATATTGGTAAAAGACAGATCATTAACGCTGACCCCACTGCTATTGTCATGACCACAACAATTCAATCAAAAGAACCAACAGATCCTGAAGAGGGGGAGCACCTTTTTCATTCACAGATGTGGGTGAAGGGGACCCCACTGCATTTTATTATTGATAGTGAAAGCCAGAAGAACCTCATCTCAATAGAGGTCATCAAATAGTTGGGATTTTCAACAAAACCACACCCACAACCATACAACATCGGGTGGCTTCGCCAAGGATGAGATCTTCGTGTCATCCAACAATGTTGATTGTCATATGGTATCCAACCCTTCAAGGATGAGGTATTATGTGATGTTTCCCCACTAGATGTCTATGATTTTCTTCTGGGCCAACCATATATGTGGAAGCGCCATGCTTTTTATAAGTCTCGACCCTGCAGTGTCATTGTTTCTCTAGGGGGTCATCTCTACAGAATACCAGAGGTAGTTCTGACTACTTTTCCACCTAAGAAGTGCCGCAAGGTAGTATCTCATAATAAAAAATTCAACTTCTTCACAATCTATTCAAAAGGGGAATAGAAGGATACTGCAACCACTACAACCTCAACCCAAGCACCTTTTATCCAACAGAAGAAGGTTGACAAGATTGCAGCAAAATGCAAAGATTCCTTCTACACACAGTCATCTCAGATAGCTTGACTGGTTGAATAGAGTCAACGCCACCAACACCAGGTTCATGACAAACTTCCACAAAATGAGCAGCGCGACGTCTCCAGCAAGGCAAGTATCTCAACAAGATGCAGATTCAACAAATGCTTTTCCCTCTCCCCTGAGCAATCAATGAAATGGAGACCATTGCTTCCTAAGGGGGGGGTATTGATCCAGGTGGATATCGGTGGCCACCCACCTTTTTCAACTAGCTCAAAACAGTTTTCTGGCAATTTTGGCAATTTACTATATTTAGTAGTTTTTAACTTCTGGGGCCATTTTGAGGGCCTAAATGAAGGGTTTTTTGAGATCAAGATTCTTAATGATATCCAAAGGCATGATTGAGCCCCAAAAATGAATCTCCTCGACGATACCTTTCCAATGAGCTATCATGCACCTAAAACAGAGATTGTATGCAAAAGTTATGACCCCGAGAAGTTGATGTACTAACTTACCCAAACGGGGCCCACATGACTTTTGGCGCTTCATATCCTATGGCTAGGTTTTTGGATGTCTAGGGTTTTTGGAATTCCTGGTTATTGTAAAAATGCCTTTATAGCGTCATGGTAATCATCTTCTTGCGAATGCGAGTAGCCATCACATCTCTTCTCAGAGATAAGATGCCACCATTCTAGCGAGTCTTTAACTCTGTATTTTTACAGTCTCTATACATTTATTTCATTAATAGAAATCATTTATTACTGTATATCCATGTTTATGGTTGCATATTTGATACATTTCTATTATATTATTGAATATCTGTGATATCTCTGTGCATTTCTTTATTATATCTTCACTCTCATTTCGTGCCAAAAATAATTCGGATCATTAATACTTTGTATTTTTCTTGCATGTGATGTTCCTGGTTGTGGATTTGACTTTGTCAAGACACTCCTCCTAGAGATAGTTAGTGATTCAACACTTGTGTCATTCAAGGGTACAATTCTTTCTTTATGATTCTCTTTTGTGCTTATTACAATTTGTATGTCTTCTCTATTTATGTTGACTTCCTGGTCACTCAGATGGTGACTGCCAGTTTCTTCTTCTTTGCTAATGGTTGATTTTAAAAATGTAGGGAAAAGCCCAAATAAAAGAAAGTTATTATAAAAAAGGTGGTTTGGGTCGAAACCCTTGATTTCTTCTACAAATTTTAGGTCGGAGTTCTCGAAATAAGCAACATATTCATCAATTTTGGAAATTCCCCAGAGAGGAATTTCGTCGACTTTCCATGGAAGAGGTATGAATTGATTTTTCCTTTTCTAAGAAAATATATGAAACCAGAATTTATATTGCCAGGATATGTTGATAATTTTTTTTTTTGAGATATATAATAGGGAAGGAAAATGGGTTTCTTAACAGAGTAGAAAACCCTAATAATATTATAATTGTCCATTTTTTCCAAAATTCCTCTTCCCTTTAGAAAAGATGCAGCCTCTAACGACAACCATAATGTATCTTCCCCAAACAATATTTTCTTGAATTTAGATATGAAATCTGAATACACCTCATAAAAATGAAGGCCGACCCTTTTCTTCCATAAATCTTGGTACCACATAGTTACAAGGTCGACTTTTATTTTAATTCTCCAGGCAATGTTTAAGCCCTCAAAAGTATGACAATATGTAATGGAAAATATAAAATAATATGACATGTAAAATATTTTATAAGACTTGAAATTACTGAGTAGTGTAGTGATTTCATTTGATATTATCTTCACCCAGTTGAAGATAACATTTTCATGCACAAAAAAATGTAGTATGTGCAATGTGAGTCGATGAATTGTTTTTGTAGAATCCTGGACATCAATTCGAGTAAATAACCAGGTAATTTCCTTATAGGGATCCTTTAAAGAGATCACATGAATAATTGATATGTCTTTAGGAATTTTGTCAGGGTCATGAAAATATTCCTAAAGAAGCTCCAATTCATTATTCTTGCTTTTCAGGAATTTTCTCACTTCCTCTCCTTTGTAGACCAGGTTTGGCTCTGGTAATTTCATCATTTCTCTAAATATTGAAGGTGCTAACAAGATAGGAGAACTATAGTGCAATGAAATAAATCTTCTATTCTGAATTATCTTATCAACACACCAGGTGGTGATTTCCTTATAGTCAAAGACTTCTCGAACATACCCAGAAAAAACTATTCCTGACGTCCATACCTTGTTGTTTTCTCTATCTAATGATTTCATGTAATACTAGTAAGAGCGCGACCAATGATAATTTTTATCTTCTCTAGAAAAGAGGCTCAGGGTATCCCCACAAAATGATTGATTTCTCATGGTTGTCCCAGTGAATCTTTCCATCTTTTATTGAGCTATTATTTTTGCATAGTAAAATGAAATTGAGTTAGATTTATTTTACGGAAAAATTAACTCAAAATAACTATTAGTAGCCTCAGTAACAACATTATTATTTAATGACCACCTAAATAATAAATTTTGTAGTTGGGTCCAGAGGGACAAAAACAAATGTGACATTGAACAATGTGAAGGGACGGGTAATAGAAGGGCATAGAGGTTGGAGACTCATATGAAAAGGTAGATATGCAAGTCTAAAAGTCCACAAGTTTGAAAGTATGGAATGGCTAAGTAACAAAANGTCGAGCAAACAATGGAGAGAGTGGAAGTGTATCACATGGGTCCACATGTCCGAAAGTCCAAAATCTGAGACATAAAATAATTCTAAGCATTGAGCAGACTTATGCTTAGGTGAATGGAGGAGAATACAATGTGGCAGACCATGGGTCTGAAGTTCTTCAAATGTGAAAATGGTTAAGTATAGTAACCAAGAAAGGGAAAAAGAGGGGATACAAGAAATTGGGAAAAGAGAAATAATAGAAGGGGGGGAGAAAGGGTACTAAAAGAGGTGGGATGATAACCCATGGGGTCATCAAGAACCCAAAATCTTCATGACCAAATGTTTTATCCTTTGGGATATGGAGTTGAAACATTAAGGATGTACAAAATAAATGAAAACTATGTACAAAGAGAAGAGATAATTTCAGGCGAAAAATCTTTTCAGGTATTAACCAACAACATTAACATTTCCCCATTCATATATTTGAGCATATCTGAATTGATTCCCAATATTTTTTCAATGATGTACGAACCGATCCACAGTTCTTCAAATTTTGTATGCATTGACGGATTTTCATTAGATTTGTTCCAGAATAACACCAGTTCACCCTTTTGATTTTTTTTTACTATTGCATTCTGATCAAAATAATTTTCGACACTCTGCTGCCTCTAAGATGTTCTATGAAAACCTTCACTTTGTTCTTCTTCCAATATAGTTATTTCATTTTGTATCTGTCTAATTTTTCTATTCATCTATGCAATTTCGATCCTTTTCTTAGTCTCTTGGGATGCCACTGGGTCTGTTTTCACATTTGGTATAGTTCCCTTGAAAAATCCCCCACCAATGATCTAGTTTTGACTTGGTTGCATCCTTTTCTCTTCATTCCTTTTTGAACTAGAAGATCCTTGATCATTGATATTTATATTACCCATCTTCCTTCGTACCTTTTTTGAGAATAATATCAGGGTGAATGCCTGTTTCAATCATGATTTCTTCCATTTTTGTAGCTTTAGTCATTGATTCCTCTAGGGTATCCATTTAGGAGGTTCTAATAGAGAAATTTACATTTGGTGTCATGGCATTTTTATAAAAACCAAGTATCACTGGATCATTTGGCCTTTTAGATTCAAGAATTTTTCTCAGAGTTTTATTGAATCTCAGACTGAAATCTCGTATTCTCTCATTCTTATTTAAAAAAATATGAGTGAAATTAGTGAGAAGGATACGATATGTGACTAGGGGAGTGAACATAGTCAGGAACATGCTTTCAAAATAATCGAATGAACCAATTGATCTAGTGGGAAATGTTGTATACCATTCGTAGGCTTGGCTCGATAAGGTTTGGAGAAACAACCATACCATTACATCGTCATATTCCACAATATCAAAGTCACAAACATGTAGGAACAAATCAACATGTCTTTTAGCATTAATTGTTCCATCTCCAGAAAATTCTTTCAAATTACCTTTAGGAAGGATTGGGAGCTCATGTTTTTCACTTCGCGAGTTAAGAGGATAATATCTTATTCTTCTGGGGTTTCTAAACCTTTTCCTTTATTCACGTCTTCTTTCCTCCCTTGTTTCTTCATGTGGTTCTTCGCGTCTTTCTTCATGCATTTCTTCACGCGTTTCTTCATTTCTTTATGCCATGTCCAAAAGCTTCTCCTTTTCATCAAGAATATATTTTTCACTTTCTAAAGTATTTAGTTGCTTACTTTTGTTTCTAGTGATTGGTCCTTTGTATTTATCCATCTTCAATTCTACCCTTGTTCTTGTCGTCTTTGATCTCGTCTCTCGTTTCTTCAGTCTTATCTTTCATCTCTCCTTTGTCTTCAAAGAATTTCTCTTTCTTCTTCTTGAACCATTGTTTTCCAATCTTTCTAATTCTTCTCTGTTTTCGACTATTGTCATTGAAATATTATATAGTCGATGAAGAATACTTCGTTGATTATTTAATCCAATTTCTAACTGGGACTAGTTAGCCTAAGGAAAAGTCATATAATTTTAGGATACTAAACCAAATCCAAATATTTTAGTTGGCTCCCTAGTATGGTCACCAAAATTTTTTACGCTTGAATCCATAAGGACCGAAGAGACAACCTCACAAGGATATGAATCCTCCTGTGTTTTATAGAGGTGGTACTCCTCTTTGGGTTATGGTATTCTTTAATAACTTTAGATCAAAAAATAATATAGGACCTTAATATAGTCCAATATTTATGCTCAAATAAAGATAAAAATGTTGAAAGATAAAATATTTATTTTAAAAGGATTCTTGAGAAAGGACCAGGAACCTCACATCACACATTGCAGAAAATAAACACAATTTCTTCACATCCATCATAATGAAAATAAAGATTTTTGATCACACATAAAAATAAAAAAAATATGGCCGAGATGCATAAGAGAACTTTTATAGAGTAAATACTTGCATATCTCAAAATAAGATTATGATGAATCAATTTCAAATACTTTATACTCAATTCTCAGATTTATAAAATATAGTCAAAATTGATCCCGACTAATTTCCCTTGGGATTTCTAAAAAATAATAAAGTCTCTTACAATGCTTTGAAATTTAAAGATGTTTTTCCAAAGGACTGGGATTGGGGATCCTGTGGACCATAAATCAAGCCTATACAAGAAGGTAGAACAAGGAGAGAATAAGGTGGGTGAATGTCGAGAAACAAAATATGGAAAGAAGACGAAGAGAAAGTTATCAGATTTTGGTTAAAATTTTCTATTCTAAGAAGAATAATAATTGGATGAATACTGATAAAGAAAGAAGAATGTGATCAATATGGACTTACTATGATGGTATCTCTCTCCTTATATTCTTTTTGATGCTTCCTTTATATTCTTGTTGATTGTAGTTGGATTATCGGTCATAACTTCCTCTGCTGGAATCTCAAAAATCTTAGCGATTGAAGTCTTTACCAATTCTTGAATAAAGTCCCTTAATGAAGCAATAATTACTTCTTGATTTATCTTAATATTAAATATATCCTTTTCAATTTTCCTAATATCAACAGACAAATTTTGTAATATATTTTCAATGTATTCATTCTTATTTGTATATTCGACAAGTCAACTATCAATGTCATCATGTGTGAATTCCATCATATTGTCGAAATTTTTAGCCAATGTCCTTTTTACTCCTTCAATACGCTCTTCAAAACCTTGTTGAGTCATGAGCATGTAGTTTGAAAGATACTTAGGGTATGGGACTTCAACGGTATAAAATCCCCAGTTTATGGGGATTTTATAGGTTCCCTTTAGGAGGGTTCCTATCTTCATCATCCCCAGAATTAGTGCTTTGGATGTTTCTTGCATGGGATGTTCCTATTTGTGGATTTGCCTTTGGAAAGGCACTCGTCCTAGAGGCAACTAGTGATTGAGTACTTTTGTCATTTGAGGGCCTACCTCTTTATTTATGATGCTCTGTTGTGCTTATTACAGTTTCTATGTCTTCTGAATTTTTGTCGTCTTCCTGGTAACTTGGATGGTGACTATCATTTTCTTATTCTTTACTAATGTTTGATTTTAAAAATGTAGGGCCAAGCCCAAATGAAAGGTGGTTTGGGTCAAAAACCTTGATTTCTTCTGTAATTTTTAGGTCAAAGTTCTCTAAATAAGCATCATATTCATCAATTTTGGAAATTCCCTGGAGAAGAATTTCACTGATTTTCCATGGAAAAGGTATGAACTACTTTTTCCTTTTCTCAGAAAAGATATGAAACCATAATTTATATTGTCAGGCTCTTTCTATGACAAACAATTTGTCAGATATATCATAGGGAAGGAAAATGGGTTTCTCAACAGAGCAAAAAACCCTGATAATATTGTAATTCTTTTTCAGAATTTGGAAGAACCAAAATGTTATCAGTTTTTCATCAAAGTTTCAGATCCACAACAGGATCCATCTTCAGGACATAAAATCCTGAGAAAAATAAAAGAGAAGAACCCTAATAAATACTAAAGTAGAGCGGAGGGAACCCTAAAGAGAGTTGGGTGAAACCCTAGAATTTTATAAAAAGTATTAATAATGTATTCTATCTTAGATTGAATAAAATAATATAATAAAGTGAAGGATGTTTTTCTGATAACACTGTGGTTCTTACGAATTATGAAAAAAAAACTCACACCATAGAAATCTTAACTATCAAATATTATAATTGTCCATTTTTTCCAGAACTTCTCTTCCCTTCAGAAAAGGTGTAGCCTCTAATGAAAACTGGGATGTATCTTCCCCAAATAATATTTTATTGAATTTAGGTATGAAATCTGAATACATATCATAAAAATGAAGGCCGACCCTTTGCTTCCATAATGCTTAGTACCACATAGTTATAGGGTCAAATTTTATTTTAATTCTCTGGGAAATGTTTAAGCCCTCAAAAGTATGAAAATATGCAATGGAAAATATCAAATAAGATGTAAAATATTTTATCAAAATTGAAATAACTTAGTTGTGTAGTGATTTCATTTGAGATTATCTTCGCCTAGTCGAAGATAGCATTTTCATTCCCAACGAAATGTAATATGTACAATGTCAGTCGAGGAATTGTTTCTGTATAATCCTTGCGAGAAATTCGAGTAAATAACCATAAAATTTCATTATAGGGATCCTTTAAAGAGATCACCTGAATTCTTGATATGTATTGATATTCCTCAAGAAGATCCAATCCAATATTCTTTATTTTCAGGAAGTTTCTCACTTCCTCTCCTTTGTAGATCAGGTTCAGCTCTGGTAATTTGAACATTTCTCTAAATATTGAAGGCGCTAACGAGATAGGAGAACTATTGTGCATTTCAACAACTCTTATATTCTGAATGAGATTATCAACACACTGGGTGATGTCCTTGCACTCAAACACTTCTAGAACAGACCCAGAAAGAACTATTCCCAACATCCATACTTTGTTGTTTTTCAATCCAACAATTTCACGTAATACTAGTAGGAGCGCAACCATTGATAATTTTTATCTTCTATAGTAAAGAGGTTTAGGGTATCCCCACAAAACGATATCTTTCTCATGGCTATCGTAGTGAAGCTTGCCATCTTTTCTTGAGCTATTATTTTTTCACTGTGAAATGAACTTGAGTTAGATTTCTTTTACGAAAACATTAACTCAAAATAAATATTAGTAGCCTCGATAAAAAAATTATTAATTAATTACCACCTCAATAATAAATATGGTAGTTGGGTCCTCTTGAGCACTCAACACACCCTAAAATCTTTGTGAAATTTTATCACTTTTTGGGTACCACTTGTTTTCTTTTACTGTCTAAATTGACTTCACTTTGGGGAATGGTTAATTTTTGTTTTGTTTTTATTACTCTTATCAACCAAGTCGAGTGTTTGAACTTGTTAGATGAAAACTTGTGTCTAAAATAGCTTGACATCCTAACTAAGAATCAACATCTAACATTTCACCTAACACGCTTATGTTAGACGTCGGAAAAATTCAAGCAAGTAAAGTGGCCACACAGTTACACTAATCGTCGATCACCGATGCACCATTGGCATCGACAGAAGGCAGAGTTGGTTTGTACAAGTTATTCTCCATGAATTTTCAAGAGATAGTCGATCCCCATCGACTTCAGAAAAATACGGGAATGATAGACATTGACAAAAGACGTAAATAAATCACCGATAGCCGATGCCCGATGCACTTTATCGAGGTCGAGGAAATATAGAAGGATTAAAGCAATCATTTTTTTCTGTGATAAGCATATCACCGATCCTCTATACACTTTCGACATCATGAATTTTTCGAGAGAGTCGATCCCGGAACACTTGGGTAAGTTTATCGCCAATTGTCAATCCTTGATACTTTTCGACATCGACAAGATAGGATTGGGTTTTATAATGTGTAGCTTAAGGAAAGTCTTGATTCTAATTAAACATGAGTAAATGAAGACGTCGATATTGAGTTCCATGTGTCTTTATCACATAAGGGTGTCATATGACCTAGTTTCATCCCGAGTCATATTAAGGTTCCATGTGTCCTAGTAACACCTCCTAGTCATCTTTTCCACGTCGGCTCTGTATGGCAGGATCGATCGACGTTGGATATTTTGCAAGAAGATATTCTGTCAATCAATACGTAAAGCCCATTGATAAATTTTTTGGATCGAAAGATCTGGAGAACCATTCCACTATCAAATGTTGCAGAGTCTAATTGGGCCTCTGTGGCGGGTTTGGTTCCTGCTGTTGATTTAAAGGGATTTAGGACCCCTCAACAAAATTGGCTAGAAGGAGGTCTTGTTGAATGATTGTCTAATAATATTTCTGATATAATATTTCACACAGCCTATAGATTCAAAACAACCCACATGCATGGCTAGTCATTCTCAAGACAACCCACATACACTGAGTACTCCTGAAATGAGTAACTCATCCCAACAAGAGGAAGAACATCTATTCCCTAAAGTACCCTATGCTCTCCCTCACGAGGAGTTGAACCATTTCATAAGAATCACAAGAACTTACACCCGACAAATTGGATCATTACCCTTAGCTATGTTACTTCCTCGTAGGAAACAAGTAAGTAGACTAGTGGTTGACACCCCCGAATAGGTTTTTGTTCACACAGTAGAAGACTTGATATATTTATCCCTCACCGAGATTGAACATCCCCTTAATCTGATCCCCAAAACACTAGCTGGTAACTACTCAGATCCCAACGATATTGAATCTAACGAGGAAGGGTTTAACTCAAATCGCTCAACTTTGGAGTCGGACGACATGGAGGATAACAATGATCATAATGAAGAAAGGGGAAACCTACCTCAAAACAATAAACCTTGGTTGGACAAAGATTCTTTGGAAATCACAGGACCGGTACATAACCTCCCTCATCATCTAGAAAAGTTACTCCCCAAATTTGACCTTGAAACCTTAGGATTTCCTGAAGACCATATTAAGAAGTTCATACTAGCTATTAGACTGATGAATGTCCAACAAGAAAATGTAGTATGAAGTATATTTCCCTATACCTTTGAGAATTCATCCTCCATGTGGTATTTTAACTTTCATGTAGGGTCTATAACAAGTTGGACGAAGTTTCAAAAATTTGTTTTAGACAAATTTGTAGAAGAAACCACTACAGGAGCTTTAATGGATGAACTGTTCACCACCACCATGAGTTAAAAAGAAAAGTTAAAGAATTCAATCAATGATTTACCACTAACCTGAACAAATTTCAACCCGAAGCTAAACCCACTCAAGAGTTGCAAATTGAGGTATATGCTAATGCTCTCCCTGCTTCTATTTCCATGTTTGTAAAAAGGGATACCAAACATACCCTAGCTGAAAATTTTGAGGAAACCAAAAAAATTGAATTCCAAATGAAGGGGTGTAAAGAGGGCCATGTCTCACTAGTTAAGAAGGAAGCTCAACCCCTACCCAAGAGAGGACTCTTGTTGACTAGACCCCTAAGGAAACAAATAGAACAAGGTCCCAAAAAGGGAAATGGAGACATAAAAGACCTACAACGGATGATAAAGAAATTGTCAAATGAAATCGTAGACATGAAAAGAAGTGTAGGGGAAGGAAACTAAGGCCAATGGTCTTATAAACCATTTTTAAGAGAAATTCATAGTTCAAAGCAATTGAACCTCCCCCAACCAATTTAAACATCGACTTGGGCAATGTAGCATCTTAATCTTTCTGTACCTATCATCAAGAGAAACATTTCAAAAGAGTATGTACACAATGGGTGCATGCCATGAATTTGATGTCCAATTGTTTCCTAGACGAAGTTTCCCTTACTGAACAATCAAGCGGCTCAATGGTGAATATTTCCAATTAGGAAGAAGTTGGCCCACCAGAAGAAACAACCATGCTATTGTGGGATCTTAACTTGCCAAGTCTTCCAATGATATATTTGAGGTTCAAGAACCACCCGTTGAGATTTTAGATGTGAAAATGTGAAGTAGGGGTCAATTGGTCTCAAATGACCTTACCATTTCCCAAACATCAAGAGGAAAAAAAAACATCCGATCACCTGAAAGCACCTTTTGTCTCCCAAAGAAATACTATAAACATCCATACATGAGAATCACCCAAGCTATACTACAACATAGGAGAAGATTTAAAAAGATTGAAGTAAAATGTATCGGTTATGTACATGTGTAGAATTCCCTAGCAAAAGGACTTTCTATTACAATCCTTGAAGTTAGTAGAAACTCCTATAACAAGAAATGATCGAGGGGAAAATCCAACTCCCACATATTTAAAAAATAAACTAAATTTGAACGCTTTCTCTGTAGATAAAAAAGGAAATCCTTTTGTCCCACCATTCCTTTTAACGTTTGTAGTATTCAACAACCTCCATAATTGTTTAGTCGACTCAAGGGCATCCTCTAATGTTATTCCACTATCCATTTACAAGAAACTAAACGCAGTCCCTCTCAAAAGTGATACACATGTTATACAACTAGACATAACTTAGGTAAAAGTTATTGGAGAACTCAAGGATGTCATGATCATAATGGCTACACACCCGAAATTTGTTCAAGTGATTGACATCATTGTAGTGGATATACTAGAAGCTTATGGACTGATGCTTAGTTGAGATTGGTCTGAGAAGTTGAATGGATATTTTAGCATAGACTGGGCTCACCTATGGTTTCCATTAAAGGGACACGCAAAAATGATTAGGATCGATAGGGAAAGGTATCTCAAACATACTTTCACCGATTTAGAAGCCCTCAATGAACCCTCGTCGGCATATTTACCCGTGCTAGGAAACTACTCCTGCGATTTTAATTTCAGAAATTTATCCCCTCTCTCATCTAATGTACCTCTTACTCAAAACTCTGAAATGGATTTTCAAGTAAATATACTGGTAGTGGTGGAAGAAACCCTCTTCTTTCAAGAACCTCTGTTGGAAACCCCAGACAAAATAAGCGGAGAGGAGGAAATTAGTAGGAATGGAGAAGTTGATGATTCTCACTCACAAGTTTGGATGTTGTACTTTGATGGGTCTAAATCACAAGAAGGGTCGGGAGAAGGATGTATCCTCATTGATCTGAAGGGGAAACGAAATTTCCTGTCCTACAGACTAGAATTTGAATTCACTATTAATACCACCGAGTATGAAGATTTAGTGCAAGGAATAAATAAATCCATAGAATTAAATGTTAAATAACTAAAATTTTCTGGGGACTTTGAAATTATCATTAGGCAAGTAAAGAATACTATAAATTGCAACTTCCCCAACCTGAGGAATTATCAACAAGAAGTGCACATGCTAATAGAACATTTTGAAGCCTTCAACATTACATTGATCCCCAGAACAAAGAATACTCTTACTGATTCCTTGGCCACTACTGCCTCGAGGCTATCCCCTTTAGAAGACTATGAAGCCTCCAGGTTCACTGTGGAACTACTCTACAAACCATCAATGTCCAACAATATTTCTAATTGGACGGAATTTGAAGGAGATGAACAAATTATAAACTTCCTAACCAATCAATTTTTTTTTAAATACCCGGCTATTGACAATGAAGTATTCCAAGAGAAATTAGTAGAAATCGATTCCCATGAACAAAGAGGTGAAACAAATCACTCTAATATCAAACCAAAGTTTCACATGATACCAAAAGGGGTAGCCAATTTGGAGAATCTCTTTGACTTAAGGGAAAGATTTAAAGGGTCAACAAACACAAAGATAGGGAGCTTGTGTACCATGTACGAGACTATAAATCTAGGAAGCCAGGAAAACCCTAAGAATACAAATCTAGGTAAGAAATCGTCTAAAGAAGAAAGGAAAGACTATCTCAAACTTTTCAAAGAATATCAAGATTTTTTTGCGTGGTCCTACCAAGACCTAAAAAATTATGACACTCATATTATTCAACACACAATCTCATTAAAATCCATTGTAAAACCCTTCCAACAAAAGCTGTGGAAGTACCACCCACCCCTAGAACCCCTCATGTGTCAGAAGTTAAAGAAATTGTTAGATGCTAAAATTATCTTTCAAGTTAGACACTCTACCTGGGTAGAAAATTTGGTTCCTGACAGGAAAAAGTCTCAGGAAATTTTCCTGTGTGTGGATTTTAGAAACCTCAACATAGCATCAGAAAAGGATAATTACCCAGTCCCACCAATGGAATAACTCTTGTAGACCATGTCTGGTTATGAAATTTTCTCCCTGTTAGATGGTTTTTTAGGTTACAACCAGGTTCTAGTTTCAGAGGAAGACCGATTGAAAACTAACTTATGAACCAAGTGGGGAACATTTTCTTATAAACACATGCCCTTTGGGTTAATTAATGCAGGGGAAACCTTCGAGAGGGCCATGAACGTGGATTTTTTGGGGATTGATCAACATGTGTGTAGTAGTCTATTTGGACGATGTGACTGTGTATTCAAAGAATAGAGAAGATCATATCCAACATCTAAATCAGATTTTTGAAAGGTGTAGAAAATATGATATATCATTAAATCCTAAGAAAACCAATTTTGGTGTCAAGGAAGGGAAATTACTAGTTCATATTATATCTCAAGCAGGAATTCGCATAGACCCAGAACAAATTAAGGTAATATCTCAACTTCCCTTACCCCACAACAAAAAGGCTATGCAGTCCTTCTTTGGGAAAATGAATTTTGTGAGGAAGTTCACCCCCAATTTCACTGAAACTATCAAACCATTACAAAAAATGATTCAGAA